>CATIWO010302364.1:0-18640 GCA_949673435.1 Macaranga tanarius
ATCAAGAGAATCAACATATACATATTATATGTATCATTCATACCACATCATTTACTTCTCTAAATTATTCATAGCAACACACTTCTCACGGTAAATCACAATTCATACATCTTCATAATATATATATATATATATATATATATATATATACATCATTTTATTTAAAACAAGATAGTTTTCAAATTCAATCAATCCATCATTTATCACTTTCACAATCTATATAATTCATTTTCATACTACATTCAATTACCAACTAACATCTTTACAATAAACACACATATGTCACTAGGCATATCTTATTTAATATCATACTCAATCACAATTCAACATATTTTCAATTCATATATTTATTCATTTCACATCACCTCTCTTGTTCATTTCATGCATAGCCATTCATTTTTCATATTCAAAAGAATATATATACGGGTATATGATGAGGATGCTAAATGATGGACATGATAAGTATCCTTGCACTTATGCTTGTTATGTGGTATTGATGCATGGTTATGAGTATGAGTGGATAAACATAGAGAAGACACCACTCACTAAGGGAACTTTGCTTTTGAAAGAATTGAAACATTTTGTATAAGTGATTATTAATATAATGGTATATATGTTAATTCTCTTGGATATGAAAAAAATGAATTATATAGATTGTGAAAGTGATAAATGATGGATTGATTGAATATTAGAACTATGTTGTTTTAAATGAATTGACAAGTATGTGATGCGGTGTGATATATACATAATATGTATATATGTTGTTGAGAATGTTGAATTGTGTTGAATTGATTGATTGAATGAGGTGAGAAATGAAATGATGTATATATATATATATATTTTGTGAAGATGTATGAATTGTGATTTACTATGAGAATTGTGTTGCTATGAATAATTTAGAGAAGTAAATGATGTGGTATGAATGATACATATAATATGTATATATTGATTCTCTTGATTATGAGAATATGGAATCGTGATTCAATGCAATATTTAATGAGAAGCGGTTATAGAAAAGGTGAATTGTATATGTGTATGTGGCTTGAATGAATGATATGAGAAAATGAATATAATGTTGAAATGTGAATGGTACAGTTCTATATGTAGATACTTTAAGCTTGTATTTGTGAATGAGATTTATTGTATGGAAGAGCTATTGAGACTATGAAGGTATGAATGTAAATGTTCGAATATAAATGCTTAAAATTATGATTTATTGAGTACCATTTGTTAAGTATTTCTTTAAAGAATTTCTAAGTTTCTTAGAGCCTCATTTGAGTTTAGGAAGTTGCATAGCTTTGATAAGGCTCAAATAAGGGAAGATTTTGAAGGAAAGGAATATTTAGTCCACGATACGTGGAACAGTATGTAATTGTACGGTGGTGGATAACTGAACCCAACTGGGATTGATATTAGAAGTATAGTTATTTTTATTGCAGGATTGGCCCTACTATAGTAGGGAGATGTCTATTATGTAAGGGAGGTTCTGCCAAAATTTTGGTAGATTCCTCAGAAAGTGTGTTTTTATCGTTAGGTTCATAATAAAGTCTAGTATGCAATGGATGATTTATGATCTATGGGTTGTGTTAGGAAATGTTGAGGATGGTATAGGTGTGATACAAGTGGATTACAAATTTAATACCATGTGTAATCAATTTATACATTGTGAATGTGAATATCTATGATAAGCAATTAGGGAATAAGAAGATAGCAATATAATGGGTAGAAGAGCTAATGAAGCTAAAAATATCTATATTGATTCCTTGTAAGTAGTGAGTACTAAATTTTGAGGACGGAATTTTTATAAGGAGGGGAGAAATATAACACCCGCCCCTCCAACATACGTAATCATGGCGTATGTATTACATTTATTACACATGTGATAGTAGACCTAGTATAAATTGAACTTGAGCATGTGGTTGTAGAGAGAGATTAAATTTGAAAGAAAGTTTGGAGTTAGTTGTAGCAATAGAAAGTTAAGGGGGTATTGTGCAACATGCTTATTTCATTAAGGAGTTAGTTAGTTATTTGTGAGGATAATTAGGTATATTTAATTATAATATTATTGTAATTATTATATTATTCTTAAGTGATACATATTACTTAATATGTAATCATTCTAGAAGACTTTGGAGGGAGGCAATTGGCATTTTGTGATTGGTGGAAGGTGTAAGTGTGTATATGTGTAAAATTTGTAGAGATTTTTAGAAGAGGAAGAGGAGAGTTTCGTGAGTAAATTTTGGGGAGTTTGGGAGCTGATTCAAGTGAGCCATTCCTTGCCTTAAGAAACCTTACAAGGTCTTCAATATCTATTGAAGCCAACTTGGTAAGTTTACTTATGTATTTGATTGCTTTTAGTTGAGTTTCTATTGGTTGCAATTTTGGGTACAATTACTCTATTTTTCAGTCATTTTATTCTTGCCATATCTTGAGTTTTACAACTCTAATTTGAGCATGGTTTAATGATCTGGAAACTTTAGAGAGTCCTCTAGATTTCTTATGTTTTAAACTTGCCCGAATTTTGCTGTTAAACTTATCATATTAGGCCAGACATTTCAGAGCTCATAGTGATGCTCTGTTTTATTCTGTTTTGGCCAAATGGATTCTAAAATCCATAATTAATTCTAAACACAACTAAATTGAGTGATTCCAATTGAAATTTGCTATAAATATATAACTCTAGCTTTGGTAGTAATTTGGGAGTTTTTGGATTAGTGTGGGTGTCTTGAGATTAAATTAAGTTAGGAGTATTTTATAGCCTTTTTGTGAAATTGGGATGATTTGTTATGGTTGATTGTTGGTATTGGTATGTGATGATATATAGGGGTTGGAAGAGGAGAAGGAGGCCCTGCTCAATAGGAGGGTTTTTATTGAAAAGGAGTTGAAGCTTTTGGTAAGTAATGGTTAATCCAATACTTACATATACTTACTCTCATGTAATTATAGTTATTTGATTATGTTCATGTATATATGCCATCGAGGTGGCAAGATTGATGAATGTATGTTTATATTGATGTGAGAAGGAATTATGAATATATGTATAAATATTTGGGTTATGAGACCATTAAATGGTCGATTGAGCATGTGTGGTGAGTATTGGCACTATTGGTGAAAGCCACTTGATGTGGTATGGTTTATATATATGTTGTGAGAATGGTGATTTTGGTATACTTTTAGTGTAATTTCAGTTTATTCTTAGTATATGAATATTTTATTTTTCGTTTATAAGTTGTTATGAATAAGAGTATATATATATATATACATGTGCATTTTGATTGAGGTGAAATAGGTGAGGAGTTGATGAATATGAGAAATGTGATATCGATTGGCTTTGTGACCATCGATTTTGAGAAAAGTGATATCGATTGGTTTTATGACCATGGCCGGATTTGAACAGTGAAATGAGAAAATGTGAATGTTTACATTATTGCCATTATATGGGTTGGTTGTGAATATGATATTTATATATATATACATTGTTAGAATTGAGTGTGAGGACACCAAGTGGTGTGTTGAGATGTAAATACTTTGTATTTATATCAATGAGCTTAACATTTTAGTGCTTATGTACACCTTTGTCATTTGGACTCCCATGTGCAGTTTAAATGTTAAATTCTTGTATTTTGACGTGTTGTAATATATTATATATATATTTTTTCCTTAATTAGTTCTTGAGAAGAAGTATATGTGTGGTTGTATTATCAATTACTTATTGAGTCGCAAGCTCATTCCTTTACAAATTGTGGTTACAGTTGGTATCAGAGCCTAGAGCTCGGATCGGTGTGCCAGCGGGGACGCTGGGGCCCTTTGGGGGAATGATGGTCGTGTGCTATCCCACATCGGTTGGGAGGGAGAACGAAGCCTTCCTTATATGGGGGTGGATACTTTCCCACTGTGACGCGTTTTAAACCCGTGAGGGCCTTGCTGGGTGTCTTGTGGCCAAAGCGGACAATATCACAGGCGGATTGGCTGGGACTGTTACAGTTATGGCCATGTGCTATCCCACATCGGTTGGGAGGGAGAACGAAGCCTTCCTTATATGGGGGTGGATACCTTCCCACTGTGATGCGTTTTAAATCTGTGAGGGCCCTTGTTGGGTGCCTTGTGGCCAAAGCGAACAATATCACATGCGGGTTGGTCGGGGCTGTTACAGTTGGTATCAGAGCCTAGGGCCCGAATCGGTGTGTCAGTGGGGACGCTGGGCCCCTTAGGGGAGTGATGGTTGTGTGCTATCCCACATCGGTTGGGAGGGAGAACAAAAACCTTCCTTATATGGGGGTGGATACCTTCCCACTGTGATGCGTTTTAAACCCGTGAGGGCCCTTGCTGGGTGTCTTGTGGCCAAAGCGGACAATATCACAGGCGGGTTGGCTGGGGCTGTTACACCAACCACATTTGTTTGTACATTATTTCCAGGAGAAGCAGAACCAAAAGTCAACCCATGTAATTATTGAGCCAAAGGTTAGTTCTCTATTGTGATATCTTTGCTTTTTTTCATTGCAGGCTACACTTATTCTCAGTTTGAAAAAGAATATGAAAATGTTAACTAATACTGGCATTTTTATTTTCATATTGTTTTCCCTAACTAGACTTTTGAATGTTCCTCTTGACTTGGGGTAGATCGAATTCATGAGAAATCGAGTGAATGGCACCAACAGACCATGAAACTTTAGTTTCAACAACAATAATAAAGTCTGCAAATTCACAAAAAGAGCTAGAAAGTTCATAAAATGCATTGTGCTCCATCTCTAGTTATGCTCTCAAAATGCATTGTGTTTCCTGACCAAAAATCTACCATGGAAGACCTGAAGCTTTCAGTTTCAGACCATCCTGTGCTTTCTTACCACTATATTCAAAAAAGTGGTCTCTTCACTCTCCATTCTTTCTCCATTGATTCTCTTATTTCTCTTCTTAAACGTTCTTTATCTCAAACACTTTCTCACTTCCCTCTTCTTGCTGGTCAATTGAGAATGGACTCCGATGATTATGTTTACATAACTTGCAACGATGCGAGCGTGTATTTCTTTCATGCCAGTGCTACCCATCTGTTCATTCGTGATGTCTTGTCTCTAATTCATGTTTCTGAGTGTGTCAAGAGCTTATTTGCTTGCTACTGCATGGTTAGCTACGAGGGTCATCACAAGCCAATCTTGGCAGTTCAGGTGACTGCATATTGTTGAAGCTAAGGCTAAGCATTTTGTTGATCTTGTTGGTCCATTCTTTGCATTTTGTTGATCTTGCTGATGGTGTATCAATGGTAATAGGTGGTGGTGTTGGTGGTGGTATAATGACATAGATGAGAAGATAAGGGATTTAATTGTAATTTATTTTCTTCCAAATAGCATTTTGATCATTTTCTATATATGTGTATCAACAACTGTTTTATCTTCACTTACATCATCACGCGTGAAATTCACGCAGTTGTACACCTTGGCAGCTCATAAGCTCAATGAGCTAAAAATGCTAATTTGAAAGGTTAAATGGGTCAAAAATAAAAGTTTAGATGTGCTAATGATTATTTTCAAAGTTGAGATATTTCATGGGCCAAAAGGGTAAAGTTCAGGGGTGAAATAGAGCTTTTGCCTTTAATTCTCACCCAAAGTAAAATTCTATCTTAAAATTCTCTTAACTCTTACTAGGGGCTTTTGCTATAGTGCAAATATTTGCACCGGTACAAATGAAATTACAACAGTTAGATTAGTTTTTATTTAATTACAACCATTGATTATCTTGGTGTATCAATACCTGTAAAATATATCAATGGTTACAATTAAATGACAATTAATCTAACGGCTAATAATTTTATTTGTACCGGTGCAAACATTTGCACAATAAAATAACTCCTTACTAGGACCTAACATATAACTCAACAAGTATTAATCTAACAGTTTTGAATTTTACTTATATACTACACATATATATATACATGTGTAACATAGTGAAAGTCTATATTTTATTGCAAACCATTTTTATTATTATCTTTTTTTTTTTCAATTTATATGCTTTTTAAACCATTTAAACATGAATTTTCACTTGAGCTAATAATTATTTTTCTGCTCAAATAATAATATCATTATATATACATATACAGAGCATAATTACTCCTAGTATTGATAACTATAAGAATCCCAACTAATCCATAGCTCAACATTTTTCTTTATTGAGAGAAGAGTCTTGTGTTGAACTCATAGTTCGTATTTGCAATTTTTTATAGCCTACTGATTGATTGAGCTACTTAACCCACATTTTTGTGTTCTAACTCAATTTTTTCAGTATATGAAGGGTGATATTGTTAGGCGGCTTCAGACATGTCAATTTCTTCTTGCTCTTATCCATCTGAAAGGCTTTCTAATCAAAATAATACAATATTATTAATTGTGCGGTGGCAACTCAATGTCAGCCATGGCCGTGGCCCATGAAATTCCAGGACAAATTGTCCTCTCAAAACCAAAAGGTTGCTACTGAAAATTTGCCAATTGCCCATGAATTAATTAATGAATGATTTTCATGTTGGCAGTTATATGATATAAATCACAAACTATTAATTTATGTTGCACCGAAATAGGAACAGAAATGTGGATGTGAAAAAAACGTGGAAACTTCAATAATTCTGCCGCAATTCTGTTGTTGACGCTGAAGTCCCAGACCCAGCAGCAATGAAAACATCATGCAAGTTCACATCAATAATTAATGCTGAGTTTGATTAATTGGATACATGCAGGATTTGGGGCGGGATCGTAACTTTGGATTTGGATGAAATTTCAATTGTATATAGGGCTGAGCAAAAAAATCCAAAAACTGATTAACTGAACCGAATTGACTGGTTTGGTCGGTTATATATAGATTCAGTTTAATTTTGGTTTTTGAAAATATATAACCGACTGGCTTGGTTTAATTTCAGTTTTTAAGTTGAAAAATCTAAAATAACCGAACTGACCAACTCACATATATATTTATTATAAAAATATTAAATAAAATATATTAATTAGAAAAAATTATATATAAATATTAAAATTATAAATACAAAATATTTTTTTAGTTATATAATTAAAGAATAAGCTTAAAAAAAATTATAAAATAAAAAATAAAAAATAAAATTAATTAACCGAATAATTGAATCGAACTGAACCGAGTCGGTTCGATTAAGTGCGATTTTTTCTGGTTCGGTTTGATTTCGGTCACACTTCTTCCTTGATCGATTTTGGTGGTTCTTTGGTTGAACCAACCGAAATTGACCGATGCTCACCCTTAATTATATATATGAATTTGTATTTATTAGAATTTTCATAATAAATTTTTTAAAAGCCAATTTTAATACGGATTGAAATAATTCTGGCTATATGATATTTAAAATTATTCATGATACTATAAATTAGATTAAATCATCATGTGACTGACTACGTTTGAATTAGTAAAATAGTTTGTTTACGTTATGTCTAGCAATGACATAAAATTCTTTTCTAACAATAAAAATATAAAATTATGTATATGTAGTACATAATTGATACAATTTTTATGCATTGTAAAGCACAAGTAGAATTTATGATGCAGTTGGGTTTGAATAATCATCAAATTTCATTAGACACAAACAACACAAGCATTCATGCATCTCCATCCTTTAAATCATTTTCTTCTACGAAATTTCAGGTTAAAAGCTTCATTTTCCTTGCTATTTCGCTATGGTTCTAATTTTGTGCCGTCTCAAAAGTACTATGTTTAGTAGGGTGTGTATCATGCCAAATCCCAAATGTATATCATTTCCAAAATTAGATTATGATTTATCTAAAAAAAAAAAAAACAACATGATCAATTTGCATGGCCTCAACGTATCACTTGTCAAAAATTAAAAAAAAAAATGTTTTTCTTTTGTGTTTGGAGCTATGTCTATAATTAATTCGTGAGTCGACAAAAGCCTAAAAAAAGTGGTATGCATATATATGTGGCTGATTTTTTATAAAGAAGTACTCACTATTTTCTTAAATTTTGTGTGGCTTAGAAACGTTTATAAAAAAAAATACTGAATAATTCATCAAAATTGCAATGGATTTAGTCTAAGTGTAAAAATTTGCCTAAATTTTGTTGTGAATATTTTTAAAGAAAAATGATCAATTCTATTCTGAACTTTAAACTAATTATCAATTGAATTCTATTTTAAAAGTTATTTCAATTTACTCCAACTTTACGAATTGTATCAATTTTATCTCATTTTATTTGAAAGATCTAATTGTATTTTTAAAATTACTATTATACACCTACAAAATAAATTTGATACTATTTAAATTTTTCTTTTTAATGAAAAATAAAATTTTAAAAATATTCTCAAATCTTAATTTTACCACTTTTAAAATAAATTTAAAAATTAATTTAATTTGGACATGAAATCGAAACTTTTTATATATAAGAAAATAATTAAAAAGGATAATAGTCTCATTTATCCTCAACTATTCTCAAATTTAATCCTATCTTTTAAATCATATCAATTTATCATATAAATTTTTTGATTTGTTTCAATTTTATCTAATGTTCTACTAAGAATCTAAATGTAATTTTAAAAATTATGATAATATCCTTTTAAAATTCAATTACCTGCTTAAACCTCTTTTTTCATTTTAATAAAAAAAAAACTAAATCATAAAAAACTAAATTCAATATTTTTTTTCTTTAAAAATATTCACAACAAAATTTTTACACTTTGACTAAATCCATTGCAATTTTGATGAATTTTTCAGTATTTGTTTTATAAACTTTTCTAAACCACACAAAATTTAAGAAAATAGTGAGTACTTCTTTATAAAAATCAGCCACATATATATACATACAACTTTTTTAGGCTTTTGTCGACTCACGAATTAATTATAGACATAGTTCCAAACACAAAAGAAAAACTCAACTTTGGTCCAATTGATTATTTCAATTTACTCCAATTTTATGAATTATATTAATTCTATCTAATTTTATTTGAAAGATCTAATTGTATTTTTAAAATTATTATTACACCCCTACAAAATAAATTGGATACTGTTCATTTTTTTTGAAAAAAAAAATAAAATTTAAAAAATATTCTCAAATATTAATTTTACCACTTTTAAAATAAATTTAAAAATTAATTTAATTTGGACATGAAATCTTAACTTTTATATATTAAAGAAAATAATTAAAAAATTATAACTTGTGAATCAATTTATCAAAATATTCTAATATTAATAAAAACAAAAATAAAAAATACAAAGTATATAAGCACTTTTAACTATAGTTGTGAATCAATTTACAAAGTAATTAAATCCTTGTTTTCTAGTAGTGCTATCACTATCACTATCACTATAAATAGTAGTAAAATTTTAATTTAATTTTTTATAATTTTCGGAAAAATCAAATATTTTGTATATTTCATACTAATATTTTTAGTATTTCTCCTTTCTTCATTTCATAATTTTTTCTTTGATCTATGTTAGAAATTTTTTGAAATAATATAGTTGAAAGTTCAAAAATGAATTTTAAAGTATATAAGTTTTTTTAATGAAAATATTTATAAATTAATTTTTAGATTTACGTCGAGAGTGTTAAAATTAAAAATTAAAATATTTTTTATATTTTATTTTAATCTTATAACAAAAAGAGTATAAAAAATTTAATAAGTGTCAAATTTATTTTATAGAGATTTAAAAGTAATTTTTAAAAATATAATTAGATCTTTCAAATAAAATTGGATAGAAATAACACAATTCATAAAATTGAAATAACTTTTAAAGTAAGATTCAATTAATTATTGGACCACAGTTGAGGATAAAATTAATTTTTTTTTCTATTTTTAAAGTAAAATATTTCACATTGAGAAGCACTTTATTATTGATTATTATTAAAAACACTTTTCTATTTTTAAAAGTAAAATATTTCACATTACTTAAGTATGAGAAGAATTTATTATTGAATATTTTTAGAAACACTTTATTAGACTGGTAAAGGATTAGAAATGGAGAAGTCCTCGCACGAGGAGTGGGCCGAAGGCTCTTTCCCAATGCAAACGGATAAATTTCCCCTTATACACGAGATATAAGCAAAAACCAATTCAAGTCCAACTTTACCACTTTAATAATTTTTCAACCATTTACAATTTAAGTTTTATCCTTATCTGAAAAAAAAAAAAAAAATCTTTAGTTTTAGCATCCTAACACAAAGACCACGTCACCCAAAACACTATAAATTAGGAATTTTTTTTTCTAAATAATGATATTTTAAGATTTTTTCAAAAAAAAAAACCATACATTGGTAAAACATTTATTTTTTACCCTAAAATGAAAAAAAAAAAACCAATAAACTGTGAACACTCAATAATTATTGACTAGGAGCTTTCAATTAAAGTTTCAATTAAATTATAAAATGATCAATAAATATATTTATATATTTATATATAAATTTTAAAAATTATACAATTACATGTGATTAAAAAAAAAAAAAACTTTAACTTTGTCTCGTTACTGATACGTAGTAACATAAAGTATATATATATATATATATATATATATATATATATAAATAAATAGGATAAATACATTAGTAAATAATAATATAAAAATTATTAATTTAATCAAAATATTAATTCTTATTTATAAAAAATAATTATTAAATTATATGCTAAATTATATTGATTAAATTAATAATTATTGAATTCTTATTTATAATTATTAATTCTATTGAATTCTTATTTATAATTATAGATTCTATTGAATTCTTTGCTAAATTATGTTGAATCAGTTGAACGGGAACCAAACCAATATTATCACCCAGGGTACAGGTTTATTTCTCAACAAAAATTGCAGTTATAGTGACTGTTAAAATAAGTCCGTATATAAAAGATTTAAGCGTTTATTGCCTCCTCCACTATAAGTTTTATTTTTGGATTTTTAATGATAAAACACTTCAAGATACAATATAAAGTGAAAACATTGGATCTGTGTCTGAATATTTAATATTATGTTTAGTTAGGACTAAATTATATAAAAAATAAGTTTAATTTGAAGAACTTAATTAAAAATAATTAAGTTCAAGAACTTATTGATAATTTGGCGTTAACCGCCCAAATTATCAAATAAAAAAAACAAATGATTGCGGAGCAGGTGTTGGCTCTGGGAGAGGGAAGGCATGACTCACCCTCCCACAGCCAACGGGAGAGGGAAGGCATGACTCACCCTCCCACAGCCAACAACAGAAATGGTTTTGGTACCATTTTGGTACCAAAACATTTCTGAAAAAAAAAAGAAAGAAAAGAAAGCAAATGAAAGGTAGAGCAAGAGATGAAAATTAAGCGAAGTTTGTCTGTCAACTCGTGAGCGACGTAGGAGACGGGAGGGAGTTGAAGGAAACAACGACGTATGTGAGTGGATTCCCTACTTCAAAACTCTATAATTTTCTTTAATTGATTCGTTGATCTGAATAATTATTTAGATGATTCAATTGGATTTGGTTTCGGACGTTTTTGGAAAAATTTGAAATTTTGAACGTTGCATGGTGAAGGGGAGGCGACGCCTCAGGCCATTGAGGCCCTAGAGGCAGCGCTTCTATGGCACATAGGCATGCGCCTCTGCCAGTTAAAGGTGGCACCTCTGCCTGAAGAAGGCGACGCCTTTAAGGCATAGAGGCGACGCCTCTATAGCAAACAGGCAAGGTCCACTGAGATGTAAGACTGTGTCTGGGATATAATGACTCATGCTATTTTATGTATCTGGGATACAGTGATGAGCCTTTTTGGCTTCTTTATGTGATTCACGATTACGGTATGCATACATGACCCGAACCTTCAATGTACTGAATGGTACCCATCACATTGACAGCAATCTAATTATATATTGTTTAAAGAAATTAACTGTGTTTTGATAGTGTATTGATCCAATTATTTTAATTGCAGATCGACTTATATGTTTAAAATGTTATTGATAGATTCTTGGGTTTATAGTTGCTTTTTAACTGATTATTTTAATTGATTTTATATTATTCTCGTTGTTATTTGAAATGTTAATACTTTAGTTATCGAGAGTGTTAAATTTAGTTCGTTCACTGAGTGTTTCATATAGAAATACTCACTACTCACTTTTGTAAAACTGTTTTATTTTCAGCTTAGCTATTGTACATACTGTATAAAATAATGGCGATTATGTGGGTAGCCCAGACACTAGATGTGCATGGAGACAAGACGATGGTCTGGTACTACATTAGACATGATTCTGACGATGAGCTTTCTTTTCGAGTTTCTATAGATCCCATAGCCACTGACTACCGCACTAGTACGATTAGAAATGACTTCTCAGACGGTTGTCTGACAGTCATTTACGTTGCCTATGAGAGATAGGTTGGAGTTCGGGTCACTATGACTTGGACTTAGCTGTTACAGACGATGCTGATGTCATGCACCTTTTTGCTGGTAGAGGGCTGAGTTTTAGGATTTGTTACTACTATATTTGGGTAAATATGTGGGTAGCACATCCTAGGGTAGTAGACTGCCTTCTCTAGAGTTTTCATAGGGATTTAGATCCTTTTGATGTATTATGTTGTATATATTTTTGATAGCCCTTTTTCTCTAGTTTTTCCTCTCGCCGCTGAACACTGATCTTGTATATTATTTTGTATATTTATGTATATTATGTTTTCCAGTATCTTTTTTTTTTGTTAGATTGTATATATATAATCTTGCTATCTATTCTTATGTTGTTTGGAGATTATTAAGAATGTATTATTTTGTATTGTTATTAAGCAAATAACCTCTATGGAAATGTATTAAGATATATTTGAGTGATATAAATGATGTTAACATTGTTTATAACCAGTCTATCTGGATAGTTACTTGAGTTCTTCATAGAAGTGATACCTTTCCACACTGTTACTCCAGGATGGACAGTCTGGATTGTAAATCTATCCTACATTAGTGTCGGTGGGGAGGGGTGTCATAATTTTTGGTTTCAAAGCCTAGGTTTTGAAAGTTTAGATTATAAGATTAAGAATGTTGTTGATTTAAAACTCAGAATGTGGAAATGGTATACTTAATAACTTTTAAAAGCTTAGGCTATGAAATTTGAGATTTAGAAGAAAGTTATGTGATGAATGAATAGAGACGATTGATAATGTGTATGTATATTATGTTTTCTAGTATCATTTTTTTTTGTTAGATTGTGTATGTATAATCTTGCTATCTATTCTTATATTGTTTGGAGATTATTAAGAATGTATTATTTTGTATTGTTATTAAGCAAATAACCTTTATGGAAATGTATTAAGATATATTTGAGTGATATAAATGATATTAACCCAATTTACAACCAGTCTATCTAGATAGTTACTTGAGTTCTTCATAGAAGTGGTACCTTTCCACACTGTTACTCCGTTATGGACAGTCTAGGTTGTAAATATGTCCTACATTGGTATCTATGGGGAGGGGTGTCATAATTTTTGGTATCAGAGCCTAGGTTTTGAAAGTTTAGATTATAAGATTAAGAATATTATTGATTTAAAACTCAGATTGTGGAAATGGTATACTTAATAACTTTTAAAGCTTAGGCTACGAAATTTGAGATTTAGAAGAAAGTTATGTGATAAATGAATAGAGATGATTGATAATGTGATGTGTGAGGATTTAAGAGTAATGAATGAGTTGATCTTAAATTGTAGGAAGTTAAGTTATGGCAAGAACTGGGGGAGGTGGTTTAGGTGCTCAAGGTAGACCTAGAGGTAGACCGAGAGGCTGAGGTAGAGGCCAAGATGCCTAGGCAGATAGAATAAGTATAGTGGAAAGGGTAGAAAGTGCGAATAGAAGCGGAAATATACCACAAAATAAATCTCCATTAGAAGCCTCTGTTAGCAATGAAAGGAGTGATGGACATGCACGTGGTGTAAAAAGTGGGCAAGGTAGTTCGATGTCGAGGACGACAATACTGAATTTTAATGTACCAAGGCGATCACGTAATGAACAGCCACAACAGCCTATACATGGAAATGAAGTTAATGCAGTACCACCAATTATGTATATGGATGCTGCGGAATTGGAACAAACTATGGACACAACAATGGCAGAGAGAGACAGGGAAAAGTATAAGAGGCTCGAAGATATAATTGAACACGTAAAGAAATGTGAAGCGTATAACTTATATGGTACATTGGATCCAGGACAGTCTGACATGTAGCACCCTCATAGTGCTACATACACATGTCCACAATTCAAATCATACAAGTGGTAATGCGATTTTTTTTTTGTAAAAGATAAGTGTATATATAAATAAATAAAACTCTTGTTCGATACATTAAAAATACTTAACACATATTTTACATACTGTTAAAATATACACATGGACTTAATTTTTAAAATATTTGAATGTTATGGTGATGAGATTGAAAATAACTACACTAAACTTTCTTTGGACCCACTTGAGCTCTCTACAGGGGCACACTTCAACTCTAGCTAGCTATGCCCTGAAAATCACAATTTGCAAAGGATTGAGTTTACGACTCAATAAGTAATTATTCAGATAAGCATACATATAGTTCTTCTCAAGAACTAATTAAAAAATATATATAAATAAATTTCTACACATTAAACTTTAAGAATATAGCATAGTCATTAAGCTAATCTCATGTTTAAAATTTATTGGAGTGCATTGGAATAAAGTTCTGTGCTCAAAAATTCAAAAGAAATAACCTAGGAAAGGGAGCGTGCCGACTCGGGCTGGGGTGCTAAGTCAGGACAGCAACCTTCGGTGCTGAATCATGCCCGAATCGCTTGTGTTGGTACCGATTCGGGCTAGCGTGCCGAGTCGGCACAAAGGCCATGCATGCTGAGTTCTACTGTGCTGAGTCATCATGCCTTCTAGGCATTCCTTCCTTACACATTGACTCCTCTCACATAGCTATGTTTAAAACCACATGGCCATATTTAATAACCTGAAAATCCAATTGCACAATATTCTAAATACTTCACAACTATTCAATACCTCAATATTTCCCACCATAATTAGCATTTAATAAAACATACATGTGGATGTGTATAGGTGAATATCAACACCTATTTTAAATAATCCACAATCACATCTCCTTCCAAATCAACATTCAAATACCACAAAATATATTCAAACACCAAACCTCAATTGTTAATGTCACAAATATATCAATTCATAACATTCCAAGCAATTCACAAACATAATCCTCTCATTCAATATATATGTAGATATGGTATGATATGGTGCAAAAACGCATGTTTATGCAAGTATCCGGCCAAAGTTCTCAACACACGTCACACACGTTTCACACAAAACTTACTTTTTTTTCTTTTCTTTTCTTTTATTTTTTTATATTTTTTATATACAAGTGGCCATTCCTGAGACTCTGCGCCCATCTTAGTCTCGGATCTCACACGTATATATATCTCACATAAATGGCCATATTTGAGACTCTCTGCCCAGCTCAGTCTCAGATTCATTTTTAGTGGAGGCTCTCTACCCAGCTCAATCTTCACACTCATACGTTTTCCTCACATTCCTTACATCAATCATATGCATATGTATTCATTATGCTCACAATAATATATGTATAACCATACAACCTCAAGTGGCTTGCATTATTCATAATTCCATACCACCGCAAGTGAAGTGGCTTGCATTATTCATAATTCCATACCACCTCAAGTGGCTTGCAATATTCATAATTTCATACCACCGCAAGTGAAGTGGCTTGCATTATTCATAATTCCATACCACCTCAAGTGGCTTGCATTATTCACAATTCCATACCACATCATGTGGCTTGCACAATATGTGTGCCAATGTTCATAATTCATTACAACACATTTTTATATTCATAACATCAACATACACAATTATAAACGGAGAATATACCATTCAAATACCAAAAGTATATCAAAATCATAGATCATAAACTGAAAATATACCAAAAGTAAACCAACCATATATATATATATATATCATTATTGCCATCATGAATGGCATACACAAATCAATATAGTTAAATAATTATAGTTACTTGAAAATCAATATATGCAAGCATTATGTTAACAATTACTTACACAAAGTGCTTCAACTCCTTCAAAAGCAAAGCTCTCCTAGTGATTAGTATCTCCTCTATCCTTGTCCATGCCTACACATAACTACACATCAATACCACATAACAAACATAACTCTTGCATATAACTCAACTAAATATAACTAGGGGTAACTTGATGTTTAAAGTTCAATGTATCCAAATAATTCACACACATAAACAAAAATCATGAAAATAATATTAAAACTAGGGTTATGAGTCTACTATCAATTCCAATTAGAATTACTCAATTCAGACAATTATTTAATTAATTATGGATTTTTTATGTAACTCGGACAAAACAGGACTGACAATAAGAGCAAGAAAATATCGAGCCTTACTAGACAACCTTAACAGTAAAAATTAGCTCATAGTCAAAATATAAAAGTTATAGAGGACTCCTTAAAGTTTCCATAGCATTAAACTTTACTCAATTTAGAGTTCTAAAACTCTATATATCATCATATAATCAATATACTAGAAAATTCACAAATCAACCTATATACTACTGCTATCATGTTTGATACATGATGTTCATAATGCTCTTAAAAATTATAGACACCTCCAATAATTGCTAAATTTATAAAAACTCTACATATATAAGTCTACTTTCATTCTTAATTGAAATCATACCGTTAGAACATGTAGAGAATTAATTATGAATTTTTGAATCCATTCAGGTAAAATAGGGCATCAAGGTGAGCAATAAAATGTCTAGCTCTAATTGCCCCTCTTACAACAAAATCAGTTTAAACTCAAAATATAAAAAAATGTAAAGGACTATCTGAAATTTCTAGGAAGTCCAACCATGCTTAAATCAAAGCTCTGTAGCTCAAGATATGGCACAAACAATGGGACTAAAAAATAGAGAAAAACATACTTGAAATTCCCAAAAATCAAACTCAACTGCAACAAGCACAAAGCATGTAAAACTTACCAAATTAGGACTTCAATGGCTATAAAAATTCTAATGCTTTCCAAATATATGGATTGATCATTTGAAAAAGCTCACAAACTCTCCAAAATGAATTAAGAAACTCTCTTCTTCTTCTTCTCCAAAATCTCTACACATATATACACGCACATAACTTTAACCAATCAAAGCTTACCAAATACTCCCCCTAAAGTCTTCTTATAATAATTACATATTAAATGTATAATTGTCAACCAAGTAATAATAATAATAATAAATCTAGATAATTATCACAAAATATCCTCATAATATCTCCTTAGCTTCTTAATGAAGTGGTATTACTTCACATTAACCTACAACTTTCAATTGTAAAAATTCACTCCAAACTTTTCTCACAATCTAGTCCCCCTCTACAACTTAAATAAAGTTCAAAATCTAACATGCATAAAATGCAATTCATACATCATAAATACGTATGCTAAAAGGGTAGGTGTTATATGACAAGTGGATCAAGACTGTGGAGAAAGCTTTTATGACTCTGCAACTGACCAATAAAGAAAAGATGAGCAATATTTATGGATTGATGTTCAATAAAGCTGACGATTGGTTAACTCAAATTCAGAATCTCTATGGAGAAGCTCTAAATTGGTAGGTATTTCAGGAAGAGTTCCACAAGGAATATCTAATTAAGGATTATCGAAAAGAGAAGTTGGCTGCATTTATCAATCTGGCATAAAATTAATGACAGTGAGAGGGTACACGGATAAGTTTGAAGATCTATACAAATACGCCAAGGATATCTACCCTACCGAAGAGAAAAAGAATGAGAAGTTTTGAGAGGGTTTGCATATACCCTTGAGAGAAAAATTGAATTTATACAATGGAACTACTTTTCGAGGCTAGGTCGAGAAAGAAATAGAACAAAAAAAGTTAGATAAAGAATTTGAAGCTTCGACTTAAACCCAACAAAATCAACAACTTGAATCATCGTGGCAACCATGGAGAAGGAATGAGGATCGATGATCGAGATTCTTTCCTTATTCCAGAAATAATGTGAGGATGGGAGGTGGAAACCGACCTCAAGGAAGTCAGACGTCAGTTAGGCAACCGGCAAAATCATCAGGACAAATTGGTGCTGAATTTGGCACGCATGGAAAAGATACATTGCCATGGTGCAATGTATATAAGAAGAATCATTCGGAAAGGTATAGTCAATTGGAAGTTAGAAGTTTCTAGTGTAATGAGATCGGACATTATGCTAGAAACTATATGAAATCACCACCCAGAGTGTAACATCCATCTTTTAGGAACACTGTTCATACATATTATTTTCATGACATATTTAGTAGAGTTTTAGATTTTGCATGTAAGTGTGAGTATGTACTTTTGGTAGAGTGTTAAGGAAGTGGGAGTTATTTGTCACATAAGAAACTTGAGGATTATTGTGTAAGAATCCAAGGTTGTTAAGGGTGTGTAGAGATTGGAGGTATTTATTATTATTTTATTAAGAATAATAGTTGATATTATCTATATTATTATTATTGTTGTTATCATTAAGATATTATGTTAGTGAGTAATAATTAAGGGAGACTTAGAGGGAGGCAAATGGTGATTTTTAATTGGTGGATTTATTTTATGTGTATATTTTATATG
>CATIWO010302439.1:0-10910 GCA_949673435.1 Macaranga tanarius
ATCTTAAGTTCAATTCTCAATAAAATACAACTTCTACTAAAAACTCTTTTCTAGCTCCGAAACTCTTTTCGGGTAAGTCGAGTTTGACCTGGCCGGGTACTTATTCATCAAGAATAACTTAGATAGTATAGGATCTTATCCCGGTTCACTCTAGGTAATAAATTCCATCTTGGCCGATCACTTATCCCTATATATAACCAACTAGAGCCACCACACGCCATATACCTATACGTGGCTAGCATAGGTATGTAAGCAGTAATAAACTCTAACCAACTATATGTGGATGACCATGTCACCTCAGGTCAAAGGATCATATGCACCATTATGTCCAAGATTGTGATTGTTAACAAAAGTGAATTTCTATGCAATCGCAAATCTTATGCCATATGTTTGATCCACCAATCACATAAGTATCCGCGTGTCTATTCTGATATCTCATATCAAGTAGCAAGAGACTCACTACTTCCCACTATCAATATCATATAACGATCAAGGAAAATAGACAGAGGTGATAGTCTAGGGATTAATACTACCCATATATTAATCCAATGACTATGAACATTTATAGTATATGTACCAAATGAGTTTGTCACTCATATTATCAACTATTGATAATAAACTCATTCAACATGATACTAAGGGTAAATATTCAAATAAACTTAACACTTAATTTAAATGAATATTTTATTACCATAGGGATAAATATACAATGTTTACATACAATAATGGCCCTAGGGCACATCTACACTAACATAAAACGGCCTAGATTTGCGCCAGCAAGCCTTTAAAGTTTTAGCCACCCACTTCTGACATCTAATCTTGCTTCCAATGACTGTCAGCCACAATCACCACCACCAATAAGTTCCTCTTATCATTAGGAGTTCTTAGATACCAACCACATGTCCAAATGTCATCATTTTAGCCTCGTCAGAAATTAGATCAAAAAAATTATATTTCTAACCCAATCTAATAATTTGACCATTAATTTATCTATTTCAACATATATTTGGCTTCCCCATAGTACTATAGATGTGCTAGTATGTCCAGATTGTGCAGATAACATTTTTTGATGGGTGCTACTCGTAGTTGGCAAGGAAATAGTAGCTAACCCAAAGACTGAGATTTTATTTTTAATAAATAATGTAACTTCTGTAATAGGAGCAAAGCCAAATCCCTTATAGATAATGAGATATAAATTTCGGATTAGTTTTGGTAAAATTATTATATTTTCTATTTTAATTTATTTAACTCATCGAAACTAATTTCCTAACCTCAAATTTCATAAGTATAGTGTTTGTGAGTTAATTTATTAACTTTTTAATTTTTAGTAACTTTCTAGAATTTTAGGAATTTAATTATTATTTATATTAAATGAATATTTGTTATTTTAGAGAGTTCAGGAGCTAGAGCTGCAGAACCTAGACAGATGAGGACACATCGACCAGCGCACTCCATCTGTGAGTTAATATTATGAAATATTTGTTGAAATTATATGCATAATAAAATTTATTAAAATTTTAGGAAATATTCCTTTATTGTTATAAATGTATGTTAATTTATTATGATGGTGAGAATATTATTTTTATTGTAATTTTTGAGATAGCATACATGTTTTACTAAAGCAACATGATTTACTAGTTTTTAGATTTATTATATCAATTGTATAAAAATTTTGGAGACTCTGTAGAATGGGCTACTTGGTGGGTGTCACCAGGACCGTGTACGCACTGGTATGATCTTGAGTCAGGTATGTGTATTTTTGGCTTAGTGGAGCTTACTTGGGTAAGAGTTGATATGGACCTTGGTTGAGCTTGTTCTCTCAGCGCATCAGTGTTGGAATAAGTGACTTAACTACAACGGTAACTCGATTAAGCATGATTTCTTGGGACGGCAATTCTTTGGATTAAAGCGATCCATAAGACTAATAGATTTGAGATTTAGGATTCTACTATTGTTTTATACCAATAATGTTTTTATTATATTATTATATATATTTTATAAAATGTTAAAGATTAATGAATATTTTGAAATATTTCATTTTCTTGTTATAAGAAAATATTTTAAATAAATTTTGGTTTTTGAAATATGATTCTTTTATCCTTTAAAGTTAATTTAATGATTTCAATAATTTAAAATTAATGATGTTAAACTAACATGCATTTCTTAATATTAATTTTCTTCGCAAGGTTTGACTCCCCTCAACTATTGTTTTTAATATTCCAGAAGTCAGATTGCTAGCTTCTTTTACTTCATCGGTCTTCTACTCCACCAACTATTCTATGTAGGTTTCATTGTTATTATATTATAAGTTTGTACTCTGGACACCACAATAGTTGTACTATTACATTCATTTTCTTTTAGTCTATATTTACGAATTTTATTAGGAATTGTAGTATGTGTTGTGTTTTGTTATGGCTTGAATATGGATTATTGTTGGTTGATGCTTATAAAATGAACTAGCATGGTTGAATTATATTTAGGAGTGTATTTTTGTGTATTGTATGTTTTGGGATTATTTCGATTACAGAGAAAAGCTTGTTAGATTTTTGTTAGATATCTTTTACGATAGATAGTTTTGCTATAATAATTTCTTAAAGGCTTACTACGGGTTTTGGAAGTAAATAGCTTTCTATTTTCCTAGTGCCAGTCACGTGCCTTAGGTTCAGTATTGACAAAGTTGGTATCAGAGCTCCAGGTTTAAATCCATCTTTTCTAGTTAGTATTATCTGTCTTTTCTTGTGTTGAGTGCAATTTATTATATATTTTTGAGTTGAATTTTAATAAATTTTGAATAATTAATTAGTTATGTTTGGGCAGAAATTAGGCTTACTTAGGATTTATTCTCATTTATAGCTTTATTTATGATTTAATTATCTTTTTAGTAATTTTTATTAGTGTAGGAGTTTTTTATTAAATATTTCCTTTTTTGTAGGTTAAGTGTAAAAAAGAATCTCAAAAAGTTAAGGATTGGTGTGACGTGGGATGCATCATGGCATGCTGGAAGCCGTGTGCACTTCTGGAGCTGAAGCAAATGCGACATGGCTTATAAAACGACATGATGGAAGCCATGCCATAAACTTAAGGACGTGACATGGCTTATGACACGACATGATGGAAGTCGTGTTCCCTTCTGGATTCAAAGTAAATACAACATGGCTTATGACATGACATAATGGAAGCCATGCCATAAACTTAAAGACACGACATGGCTTGTGACATGGCCAGATGTAAGTCACGTCGAGCTGGAAAATTTTCCTTTTCAAGAATTCAAGTTCAGATAGGTTTTCTATAAGACTTAGCTTATAAAAGGGAATAGGGGGATGATTTTTTGATGAGACTCTACTCAATTTCATTCTTTTGCACTTCCATTCATATTTTGGGATAGAGAACAAGCTTTTGACGAAGATCGAAGGAAGAAGATTTGATTTTATATTTTTATTCTTTGCCACAACTATGTGTGGCTAATTTCTCTTAGGGTTTTGATTTGTGTAGCTAGTCTATTACTTGTTGGGATCTTAATTTCTTTTTAATGAATTAACTTTCAGTCAATTTTACAATTTGTGCTTAATTATCTTGTATTTGATTTTAGGCCCGATTGAATACATATTTTTGGGTAGATTAGAGACAATGAAAGTTGCATGATTTATCAGCTCATAGACTTGTAAAACTTAGGAACCTCGATCACAAAAGTTGATGAATCCTTCGAGGAGTAATAAATCGCTAAAGAACTTAATGAACCTTAGTTAATTGACTTGACCATGAAAATAGGCGGTATTTAACTATGGTATGCTTAAATGATCTCGAAAGAGACTTTGAATAATTTGAGTGATTTACCCTTGACTGAGTTAATGATTTGACTTGTGAATTGATCCTGTAATCCAAGTAATAGCTAGTGAAGCAAATCCAAGCTCTAGTTTTTATTTATTGAATTTTAAATTTAATATTTCAGATTTAGAATATTTGTTCTTGTTTATTAATTTGTTATTTTATTCCATCAATTATTATTCTATTAGCTTGTGGAAATAAAATTAAGGCTAGTACTTGGTATCAATCTCCTCGTGGGAACGATACTCATACTCGAAATCTATACTACTTGTAGCGAATAGTGCACTTGCGGAATTTGCCTAACAAGTTTTTGGCACCGTTGCCGGGGAGATCGGTAATACCAATATTAGCACACTTTTTATTTCTGCTCGACTAGCATTTTATTTTTCTTTTTATTTAATTTCTTTTACTTTTTCTTTTCAGGTACTTGATTTTACTTTATACGAACAAGATCACAATGCCTTGAATTAGAGAAAGTAAACCCGAAAATCAAAAAATCTTGCAAGAAGAACAAAAAAGAGAAGAGAGAACAAGAAAGAAGGATGGCTGACTTAATGGCACAATGAGCTCAAGCTAGAGCTTTGGAAGAATATGGGGTCCTTAGTCTCACGGGTAGCCAGAACTGCATTGTGAAGCCTACCGTAGAGGCTAATAACTTTGAGATCAAGCCTACATATATTTAAATGGTCTCATAATATCAATTTGGAGGGCTACCAATAGAAGACCCCAATGCTCACCTAGCCTCTTTCCTTGATATATATGACACATTCAGGATAAATGGAGTGAGTTCAAATGCCATTCGTCTAAGGCTGTTTCCGTTTTCATTGAGAGATAAGGCTAAGTTGTGGCTTAGCTCTCTAGCACCAAACTCCATCACCTCATGGGACACTCTTTTTAAGGCATTTTTGACTAAGTATTATCCACTTGGAAAGACTGCAAAGTATCACCAAGACTTTGCCGGATTTAGACAACAGCCTGGAGAATCTCTCTATGAAGCTTGGGAGAGATTTAAAGATTTACAAAGGCATTTCCCTTACCATGGCATTCCCGATTGGCTTCTTATGCAAACTTTTTATCAAGGATTGTCTGAATCCTTACAAATTACCATTGATGCTATCGCACAAGGCTCCTTCATGAGTAAAATGCCGGATGATGCCTATGCACTCCTAGAGAAGATAGCGTTAAACAATTATCAATGGTATAAAGAGAGAAATGAACCAAAGAGGGTAGTGGGAGTGTATGAAATAGACAACTTGAGCATGGTGGATGCTAAATTGGACTCCTTTACAAAGAAGCTAGAAAAGCTTAGTTTTGCCGGACATCCATCATAAATGTTCTCATGTGAAGTGTGTGAAGGTGAACATTCCACTACGGAGTGCCAACAAGGTTTTATTTTTCCTCAAGATCATTCCATTGAACAACTTACTGCTTTGAACAATTCTAATGGTATATCTCAAGGAAATCCTTACTCCAATACATATAACCCAGGGTGGAGGAATCTTCCAAACTTCTCATGGGGACACTAAGGGGAAATTCAACTTTCAATCAAGGTTACAAGGCTGCCCCACCTGGATTTCAATAAAGGAATGCGCCTACATAACAAGAGTCTAAGTCAAATTTGGAGGCAATATTGGAAATTTTCATCCAAGTAAAAACTAGGAAATCCGAGCAACAAGAGGAGGTGATCCAAAAACTCACTTCAAGAATGGATCAATTGGCAATCCATAATAAGATGCTAGAGAATCAAATTGCCTCACAAGCTAGTTATTCTAATTCTCGCCAAATGGGTAAGCTTCCAAGCTAACCTGAAAATTCTAGAGAGCATGTGAAGGTAATAACTTTAAGGAGTGGGAAGCAGTTGCCTGATATTGAGCAAAAGAATAAAAAACTACAAGCTGAACCAGAGCAAACTCAAGATGAAAATATGAAGCTAAAGAGTGATGATCAAGAGCCTAAGAATATACAGACACCTTGCCTACCTTTCCATCAAAGGATGGGTAATGGAGCACTTGACAGACAATTTCAAAAGGTTTTAAAGGTGTTCAAGCAATTAGACATCACCATTCCTTTCTTGGAGGCAGTAACTAGATGCCAAAGTATGCCAAATTTCTAAAAGACATCCTGTCTAACAAAAGGAATTAGGATGATCATGAAACTATACTCATGAATGAAGAATGTACTGCAGTAATCCGGAATAAGCTTCCATAAAAGCTTAAAGATCTAGGGAGTATAACTATACCTTGTGTTATTAGTAAATTTTCCATTAGTAGAGCTCTTTGTGATCTTAGAGTTAGTGTCACCATAATGCCTTTATATTTGTGTAGGAAATTGAACATAGGGGACCTAAAACCTACATATATTTCCTTGCAACTAGTTGACATGTCCATAGTCTATCCTGAAGGGATTTTGGAAGATATACCAATCAAGGTTGGAGAATTCTATGTGCCTTATGACATTGTGATCTTAGAAATAGTAGAAGATTCCCAAATTCCTATCATCTTGGGCCGACCTTTCTTAGCAACAGCTGGAGCCATAATTGATGTAAAGAGAGGCAAGATCAAGCTTGAAATTGGGGAAGAAATAGTGGAGTTTGATGTATTTAAAATGGCGAAGCAACCTTCGATGGTGAATTCATGCTTTTCAGTTGATGCCATTCAAAGATGTGCGGAGAAATTTTTCCAACAACAACTCCCCCAAGATCCTTTGAAAGCATGCTTAGTTCGAGAAGTGGAACCTGATGAAGATAACCTTAAGGTAGTAGCTTATACTAATATTGTAAATGCTACCCATGTGCTCCCACACCATCAATCTCAAAGGTATGAACCTGTACCTTTTAATTTACATCCAAACTATGCTTTGAGGGAGGAAAAGGCACCAAAGGATGAGCTAGAATAGCACCCTCCTAATTTGAGGATTCATTTAGAGGAAGGATGTACTCCTTCCATAAAACATCAACGTCGGCTAAATCCTAACATAAAGGAAGTAGTTAAGAAGGAAAGAACCAATATGTGGTGTGACAAGCATATCATAAAAAAGGAGTTTAAAGAAGGAGATCAAGTGCTTTTGTTCAATTCAAGACTCAAGCTCTTTCCTAGAAAATTAAAAGGTCCTTTCTTAGTCAAGCAAGTATTCCCTCATAGTGCTATAGAAGTTTGGAGTAAGGAAACTGGAGCATTTAAGGTCAATAGGCAAAGACTCAAACTTTTCTTCAATAATGAGGGTGTTCCAGCAAGTCCCTCATGTGCACTTCTCAATGCCATTTAATCTCATAAGAGGGAAGTCAAACTAGTGACTTTAAACAAGCGCTAATTGGGAGGCAACCCAATCTACTTTTATTTCATTTTTATTTTCTCTTTATATTTTATTTTCCTTACTTCACTTAAATTTTCTTTTCTTTTCATTTTTAATTTTCTTTCTTGAATGTAGGTGCATCATAAGCAAGAAGAAAGGAGGTGAATAAGCTCAAAAATACTAACTCTAGGTCAAACACAACTTGCATCATGGCATGTTCTAAGCTGTGTCATCCTCTTCAAAATTGGATAGATGCTTGTATGGCTTGTGACACATCATTGGTCATGTCGTGCTTAATCTCGCCCTCATTTGCCATTCCAACAGATCGCCACACGGCTTGCGTCTGGCCATGTCAAATAGCACAACTTATGACATGGCTTTCATCACTCCATTTCCCCATATCTGATAGCTTTCCATCAATTTTTTTTACCCTAACCGATACACTTACCTTTTAAATTCTTTTCTTTTTCTTTTCTCTTCAATACTTTTCTTCTCTATTCAATTTTTTTTCTCCCTTTCTTCTAATTTTTTTTCTTTTTCTTCAACAACTCACACCTCCACCTTGTTCTTTTCTCCATATCTTCACCATGGGTAAATTAAAAACTAAAGGGAAGTTACTGTATATTATGATCAAGGCTATTAATTCAGGGCAGTACCTTTCTTTCTTTTATATTTTTTCTTTTTCTAATTTTATGTTTTTCTTTTTGTCCTTCATTCTATCTCTTAGCTTGTCTTTATTATTATACTATTATGGTCATTGAGGACAATGCCCTAGATAGTGTGGGGGAGGGTTCACATTTTACATGGTTCATGTATTTTAGTTAGTATGTAGTTACATTTGCATTTTAGGTATAAATATTGCATTATTGCATTTAGTTATTTTATACTATTGCATTATGCATGCTTTTGCATGATACTAGATTAGTAACATAAGTTAAAAAATAAATAAATAAAATTTAAATTTGTTTAGGAGGTTGTTCACATTTCATTAACTTTCAACTTGATTTCTCCATATTTTAGCAATGCATGTCCTTAAAACTTTTTATTTTGGTTTTTGTGCAAAATTGATGCTCGGTTACAATTAGAGGGTGCAAGTGTATAAGTGTGCATGATTGATTTAATTATTGAAATATTGGATGGTTTATTAATTAAAATGGTTGAACATAGTCATTATGTAAGAAGAATTTAGTTTTTACAACCTAAGCATGAACCAAAGGTTTGAATTTGAACATGAAATTTTCAATAAATAATAAAAAATATTAAAAAAAATCTCTCTTTTCTTTTAGTAAGAGCAAAGCTTAATTTCAAACTTTTATACGCTCTGAATTTACTCCAATGCTCTAAGTAGAGTAAAAGTATCTAAAGGTCCTACTTGGCGGTATCCACTCTTAGTAGTACGGGAACATCGGGGGATTACTAAAAGTGGAAGGATTTGATTAAGAGAGAAAAAGATGTTGTGAAATGGAGCGTAAAACGCATTCACACCCAATTTTATTTTTCTTTTAAAAGTTATGTTCATTGGATTCCAAATAGGTTATGTGCATGGTTTGTGATTAGTAAATTGTTCATATATGATGTACTTTTATCTGATTATCTTCTTTAATAAACATTTTTCAGTTTCGGTGTTAACAACTTGCATATTTTAGAAATTGTAACTTTTTGCTTGTAGTTGAGATAATGTTTAAATGTTCAAATTTAATTTTTGCTTGAGGACAAGCAAGGCCTTAGTGTGGGGGAATTTGTTAAGTGTAATTTATTATATATTTTTTAGTTGAATTTTAATGAATTTTGAATAATTAATTAGTTATGTTTGGGTAGAAATTAGGTTTAAATTTGGTTTTTTCACATTTAGACTTAAAAGGTGTTTCAAATAATAACAAGTGTTGATATTATCTTCTCATTGCAAATTAGACATAAACCTAGTAAGTCACACTTAAAAGAGTTTCACCAAATCATCATCAATATTAATCTAATTATTGATTAAAGTATTTAATCAATTAATTAAGATTAATAGAATTAGATTTATGCTTTAAGCAATGATTCTGGCATATCATGAAATCTAATTCAACCAAGGGTTTAATTATTAATTTATACTTAATTAATATGAGATATTAATTAAAGTATTAAATTAATAATATATATATATATATATATAATTTCTAATTGGACTCAGATTAATGGCCCAAGTTGTTTGGGCTTAGGCCTGAAAGCATTTTGGACTAAAGATTAATCCAATATGTTGAATGGCCCAATATTTTTTTTTATGAATGGTGAGAGACACCAAAAACAGAAACAACATTTACAAAACACATACCCAAAAGTATTCTTGGAAAAGATTAAGTTATTGCAAGATTTGTGAGGGTCAATTGAGAGGAGACTTGCAACTAATCAAATCAAAGGAAGAAAGTGACTTGGTGATGCTTTGGTGTTTCAAGCTAGAGGCCTAACATTTAGGAGGCTAGAGCATTTTATTCTAGATTTGAACCTATTAGTGTAGATGTGCCCTAGCATTTATCTCAATGGCAATAAAATATTCATTTTAATTAAGTTGTGAGTGATTCTAGATTTGTACTTGTATGCAGACATTGGAAATTTATCTCAAGGGCAATAAAATATTTATTTAAATTAAGTGTTAAGTTTATTTAAATATTTACCCTTAGTATTTTTTTGAATGAGTTTATTATCAAGAGTTGATAATATGAGTGATAAACTCATTTGGTACATATGCTATAAATATTCATAGTCGTTGGATTAAGATATGGGTAGAATTAATCCCAAGACTATCACCTCTATCTATTTTCCTTAATCGGTATATGATATCAATAGTGGGAGGTAGTGAGTCTCATGCTACTTGATATGAGATATCAGAATAGACATATGGATGCCCATATAATGGGTGGATCAAACATGTGATGTAAGATTTGTGATTGCATGGATATTCACTTTCTTCAACAATCACAATCTTGGACATAATGGTGCTTATGGTCCTCTGACCTAAGGTGACACGGTCATCCACATATGGTTTGTTAGAGTTTGTTACCACTTACATACCTATGCTAGCCATGTGTGGGTATATGGCGTATGGTGGCTCTAGTTGGTTATATGTAGGGATGAGTGATCAGCCAAGATGGAATTCATTACCTGGAGTGAACAGAGATAAGATCCTATCCTATCTAAGTTATTCTTGATGAATAAGTACCTGGCCAGGTCAAACTCGACTTACCCGAAAAGAGTTTTGGTGCTAGAAAGCACATCTAGTAGAAGTTGTGTTTTATCGAGAATTGAACTTAATATGAGGTCATATGATTGAGGCAATTAGAGTTTGACCAAACCGTGACTTTAGCCAATATCGGGATCTTGTAATGAAGGGACATTTAGTTGACGGTAATTGTGTTATATAGTTCTTGTAGATCTTTATAAATCATTTATTTTTATTTGGTTAGTCGTGACATCTATATTAGGTGTCATTCACGACTTATGGGAACTAAATGTGATTAATTGGAATTTTCACATTTATGATGGAAAGGTGTTTCCATAATATTAAGTGTTAATATTATTTCTCATTGCTATTTAGACTTGAACCTAGTAAGCCACACACACAAGAGTTTCACTTGTGAAGATTAATATTAATTTGATTATTAATTAAAGAGTTTAATTAATTAATTAAATAAATTGAATTGGATTTGCGCGTATGTGGGGATCTAGCATATCCCGAAATCTAAATTCAAAGATTGGAACTTAATTGTAATGAAATAAATATTAATTTGGACTTGATTTAATATGTAATATTAAGT
>CATIWO010302573.1:0-27417 GCA_949673435.1 Macaranga tanarius
AAATAATATTGAAAAATATGTTTTCATAGATATGAGACATCCTAGACAAGGTAGAGCAGGTAGAGGGACTACTGTTAGAGGTCGCACTAGACGGGGAGATTTTCATCAGAGTACACCATCTACTAAAGGTCGCCCCACCCAATTACAAAATTAATTAATTAAATGGTAAAATATGTATGCTTTATTAGAAATTCAAAATTATATTTAAAATTAATTCTCACAAAAATTATATAATAAAATTGTGTACTTTTAATATTTTTTATATATTTTTTGTTTTTTATTTTTTATAATTTGATATTTCAATTAACTAATATACAAGTATTTTTATTTAGGAAATAAGACGGCGACGGATACAATTATAACATTGCTGAGAGTTTGGAACTTCTGAAGTAAAATGTGATTCAAATAAAATCTTTTAAGATTGATTGTGTAGTAAATTTTTAGAATATTCATTATATTTTTTGTGTATGTAAACATTATGATTGTTTTAACAGTTTTTTATTTTATAAAATTAATTTTTAATGAATTAATTTTTGTATTTAATTATTTTATTTTTTTTTATTATAATGAATGTTTATATAATTTTCAACAGGTTAAATTCAAAAATTTAATAAAAAATTTAATAAATTAATAAAAATACAATTACCGACGGAATCGTTTTCGTCGCTAATTAGCGAAGGAAAAAATTCGTCGGTAAAAAGCTCCTACAAAGGCAATTTAGTCAGAAATTATCGACGGAAAAATTTCCGTCTGTAATTAGCGACGGAAACGAATCCGTCGGTAATTAGCGACGGAAACGAATCCGTCGGTAATTAGCGACTGAAACGATTCCGTCGCTAATTAGCGACTGAAACGATTCCGTCGCTAATTAGCGACGGAAACGATTCCGTCGCTACTTAGCGACGGATTCATTTCCATCGCTAATTATCGACGGATTCGATTCCGTCACTAATTTACCGACGAATTTTTAAAATCTGTCGGTAATAATTAGAGACGAGGATTTTGTCGACGAATTATTTTTCGTCGGCAATTCATTACCGACAGAATTCAACGGAAAAATCCGTCGTTAAAACCCTGTTTTCTAGTAGTGTAAAAGGAGAAAAAATCTTAGAATTGAAAGCATTAGGTCCCACCATAAGATATAACATTGATCAATAAATCATGAAACCTTTTCTTGATTTTTCTACTTAAGCATATCCACCAATTATTAAACACAATCAATTATTGAACATATATGTCGATGATGCTCATCGTTGACATATATGTTCAATAATTGATTGTGTTTAATAATTGATGGATATGGGAAGTTTTGAGATACATAATCATGTTGTGAAATTTTGTTTTGGTTTAGATTTACATCTTTCAATAGCATTATTGACATATATGTTCAATAATTGATTGTGTATAATAATTGATGGATATGCTCAAGTAGAAAAATCAAGAGAAGGTTTCATGATTTTATCGATCAATGTTATCTCCTATAGTGGGACCTAATGCTTTCAGTTCTATGATTTTTTTCCTTTTATTCCATTAATTTTAGCACTCTTTGCTTGATATCGTTGAAGTTAGTTTTTGTTATATGATATTATACCAATGTTAAGCTATAAATAAAAATGTTAGTATTTTTTTTAGTAGGAATATATTCACATAATTACATATATGTAAAACCACTAGGTGGTATTCATTCAATAATTCACATTTTTGTTAAATTTTATTATTTCTTTCATTATTATTTTTTTCTCACTAGTTAATGAAATTTAATATTTAGCCATATTTTTATTAGATTGTGCTATTTATTTCCTAACAACTACACTTTTATCATATTCATGAAATATTTTCTATTTAATTTATTATTTATATAATACTATAAAATTAAAATATTAAAAAAAAAATAAAATCATGCACCTCTAAATTTATATATATAAAAATTACATGATTGTAATTATTATTATGATGATTATTATGCTAGCAGTTTTGTTCATAGCAACTAGAAGACAAATTCCAATGCATGAAGCTTAAAATATTTTTTGTTTGCTTTTGGTATATGTTTTGTATATTTTCAATTTATTTTCTGTATATAAAATAAACGTTTACACATTTATTCAAGTTCATGAAGAATACTGAACAATCTCATCATATTTTTCATTATCTTTGATTGAATATATTATTATTATTATTATTATTATTATTATTATTATTATAGACAGTCTCATGGCTGCTATGTTAGCGGTTATGTTTATCGTGACTGAAATACAAATTCAAAAGGTATGTACCTTGAAATATTTTTCATTTACTTTTGGTTTATTTTTTGGATATTATTGTTGGTCTATTTTTTGTATATCTTACAGTTCATTTTTTTATATATAAAACAATCTCTTCCACTTTTATTCAAGTTCATGAAGAATACCAAACAATCTCATTATATTTGATTATTATTATTATTATTATTATTATTATTATTATTATTATTATTATTATTATTGTTATTATTATTATTATTATTGTTATTATTATTATTATTATTATTATTGTTATTATTATTCTTATTTCTTTTATTATAAATAGCCATATGGCTGCTATTTTAGTGGTTTTGTTCATATTGATTGAAATACAAATTCAAAATACATAAAAATTGAAATATTTTTCATTTACTTTTAATTTATTTTTTTATATTTTTTAGTTTATATTCCATGTATAAAACAATCTCTTACATTTTTTCTCATGTTTATGGATAATACTAAATAATCTCATTATATTTTTCATTATATTTGATTGAACATATTATCATCATTATTATTTACTTTATTATTGATATATAGTTTCGTGGCTACTGTGTTAGCGGTTTTGTTCATCATGGCTGGAATCTAAATAGAAAGGCATGCTACTTAAAATATTTTTTATTTACTTTTGATTTATTTTCATATATTTTTATTTATTTTCAGTATATTTTTAGTTTATTTTCTGTATAAGAAATGAATAATATAATATCAGCCTAATATATATATACAAATTTATGTTTCAAAATATTTTTTAGGATCACAAAATTAAAAAAATCTATATATTCAAAATTTTAATTATTTAATAAAAAACCAATATGAGTTTTATAATTTAAACATGTCAATTATAATTTTTCCCCAAAACTAAGTTATTTTTTGAAATAAGAATTTCCTTTCTTATAATTTCACATTTACTACTTCGACAAAATCTTGTAGGTCGATTATAGTTGTTTGGGAAGGTTTTGAGATACATAATCATGTTGTGAAATTTTGTTTTGGTTTAGATTTACATGTTTCAATAGCATTATTGACATATATGTTCAATAATTGATTGTGTATAATAATTGATGGACATGCTCAAGTAGAAAAATCAAGAGAAGGTTTCATGATTTATCAATCAATGTTATCTCCTATGGTGGGACCTAATGCTTTCAATTCTAAATTTTTTTTCTTTTTATTCCATTAATTTTAGCACTTTTTGCTTGATATCATTGAAATTAGTTTTTGTTATGTGATATTATATGCATGTTAAGTCATAAATAAAAATGTTAGTATTTTTTTTAGTGGGAATATATTCACATAATTACATATATGTAAAACCACTGGATTGTATTCCTTCAATAATTAACATTTTTGTTAAATTTTATTATTTTTTCATTATTAAATTTTTTATTTTCTCACTAGTTAATAAAATTTCTTATTTAGTCACATCTTTATTGGATTGTGCTATTTGTTCCCTAAGAACTACACTTTTGTCATATTCATGAAATATTTTCTATTTAATTTATTATTTTTATAATAGTATAAAATTTTAAATATTAAAAAATAAAATCATGCACCTTTAGATATCAAAAAAATTACACGATTGTAATTATTATTATGTCGGCGGTTTTGTTCATAGCAATTAGAAGACAAATTCTAATGCATGAAACTTAAAATATTTTTCGTTTACTTTTGATATTTGTTTTTGTATATTTTCAATTTATTTTTATTGTATGAAACAATCTCTTGCACTTTTATTCATGTTTATGAAAAATACTGAATAATCTCATTATATTTTTCATTATCTTTTATTGAATATTATTATTATTATTATTATAGATAGCCTTATGACTGCTATATTAACGGTTTTGTTCATTGAGACTGGAATACAAATTGAAAAGGCATGAAACTTGAAATATTTTTCATTTACTTTTGGTTTGTTTTTATATGTTTTTTATTTATTTTTCGTATATCTTTAGTTTATTTTCTGTATATAAAATAATCTCTTACACTTTTATTCAAGTTCATGACTAATACCGAACAATCTCATTATATTTTTTTACTATATTTGATTAAATATATTATTATTATTATTTGTTTTATTATAAATAGCCTCATAGCTACTATGTTAGCTGTTTTATTCATACTGACTAAAATACAAATTTCAAATACATGAAAATTGAAATATTTTTCATTTATTTTTTTTGTTTATTTTTCATTTATTTTTAGTGTATATTCCATATATAAAATAGTTTCTTACACTTTTATTCATGTTTAGAATAATACTAAACAATCTCATTTTATTTTTCATTATCTTTGATTGAACATATTATCATTATTATTATTTATTTTATTATTGATAGCATGATGACTGCTATGTTAGCAGCTTTGTTCATTATGTCTGGAATCTTAATCGAAAGGCATGGTACTTGAAATATTTTTCGTTTACTTTTGATTTATTTTCGTATATTTTTTTGTTTATTTTCTGCATATTTTTAGTATATGCAAATTCATATTTCAAAATATTTCCTACGACCATAAAACAAAAAAATTTATATATTCAAAATTTTAATTATTTATTAAAAAACTAATGTGAGATTTATAATTTACATATGTTAATTGTCACACCTCGTCTCACGTAGCCCAAGATGGACATTTATAACCAACCATTTAACAAACCACTTAATTTAGCCAAATTATATTATAAATATAATTACATATGCTAATAGAATTGAAATAATATCTTGAAAAGGTTTGCTGTTATTTGAATAATGTATTTAGAAAATAAGAAATTATTTTTACAAGTTGATGTGTTTAAGTATAAGAACTATAGTACCAGCTAAACGAGTAATAGACGAAATACACTTTTTAAAACTAGATTGATATTCATGTTTGTAAACTAAAAACATAATAGCTAACATCATTACAGTAGTATAAAGTACATTTATAAACATTTGGTTTACATAACGTCTAGCCACCATTATCTAGCCTCAGTTTATAATCTTTTACAATATTTATCAAAATAAGATTAACAAAACATAGTACAAGACTTCGCTAATAAGGATGTTGGCCAACCTTAACCTGAAACTTTTATACACACTCTCTCAGCTTAATCCACCCACTATCAAGCCCTATTATATGAAAAAGTTTATAAAATAGAGTAAAATGAGTACAAAAATACTCAATGAATAGATATATCAAGCAAAAAATAATTTGGTTAAACCAAACACCTTAAACTTCTCAAATCTAAATACTAGAGTATTTGAAATCATATTATAATCCACTTGAAATATTGAAGCCATTCTTGCTTTTAAGCTTATACAAAACTTAGCCAAGTAAAATACATACCCTTGCAAACATTAAAACAACCTTTTATATGTATTAACCATCCCTATAACAAGCATCATAACCCGGCCATAACATACAGGCCATCACAAACTCAATCTCTAGGTGCACTTGAAGGCTAACCCTTCAACTACATTAGCACAGAATGACCCTTCTCCCTTCACCATCCTGTAATCAAGTGCCCTATTATTTATTGTGCAATAATAACCAACCTAATCTCAAATATACATATATCATCTCAGCACATCCACACAACTTATATAGGGTGGTAATACACAAACCAAATATAATTTCCAATAAATAACTAGTCAAAGCAGTTCTTTCACAATCATTGTTCAACAAAGTATTCAAATTCAAATACCACTTATCATAATCCAAAGAAAGAAAACCAAGTTAATCTCAAACCATCAAGTAATTAAAATATTTTCAAATCAGGTTACCAAAATAAGCATATAGTAATGATTAGGGTGTATTTTGTTATATTTTAGGTAGGGTATTGTGTTAATTTTGTGTTTAATTGTGTTAATTTGTGTTTAGATAGGTTATTTATGCTTAATTTATGTTTATAGGTCATTAATCAAGTTTGGATGCGGATCAATCGAAGATTAGGAGCAAATGAAGTCAATTTTTGAAGCTATTGTGAACACAGGCTACAACATGGTTGTGTATCTGCCTGTGTAGTCTGCTAGAAGAATTGAGTACCTTGAACACGGGTTGGGACATGCCCGTATGTTAGGCCGTGTAATGTACTGCCAATTGAACATACTTGAGATACGGCTCGGGACATGGCCGTGTAGCTGCCCAGATGCTGAGTACATGAAAGACACGGGCGTATATGTAAAGAACATGGCCGTGTATGCAGAAGAGATAGGATAAGATTGACTTCTTTAAACCCTAATCTAAGGGGATTAGAAGAAAAACTATAAAAGGAATAAGAAGGCATGTAGAAAAGAATCGGGAGACAGAAAATTAAGGTTCATTAGGGCATTATCGAAGATCAGGATTGGAGATTGAAGATTGGAGATATCAAGAAAGTTAATTCTTTATTCTTCTTTTTAATTCTTGTAATTGGTGATAGATTTCTTTTACTTACTTTTAGAATTTAGTTTTATAATGTTAGGCTAGGTTTTTATTCATTAGGAAATTAAGGATCTGAACATGAATTAGTCAAATCTTCTTTCCTAATAAATCTTTTATTCATGCAAAATTATGTTTATTGAGATTAATGTTTATTTGTGTTTGTCCAGTATTGACATGATTTGAATTAAGATTATGCATTGAGAGATGATTGTCTTAATGGAACTATAAACATAAATAAAATTAGTTCAGTGCTATAGATAGATTGAATTGATTTAATTCCTTAAGAGTTGAGATTTAACTTTGTGATTAGATTAATTAGGGTTTACAATTTCAATGAGAATTGGGTTTCATGTTCTTGATTAAAGATTACATAGTAAATTAATTAGCCTTAAGAAAGGTAATTATGACATTAGAATACTCAGGATTTGCATGAATAATTGAATTTAAGGGAAGAGAATTGATTAATAAGTGTGAGGTGAATTAATTTCCTAATGGTTATTTTAGATTTGGTTAATTGCTTTCATAGTTAGAATTATTATTTTATTTCAGTTTTAGTTAATTATAGTTCATTTTGATCACTACATTTGGAAGCTTTAAATAATTAAAGATAAATTAATAGGTGGATAGATTAAAATCTCTGTGGGAACGATATCTTTAGTACTACTTGTCGATTCTATATACTTACAGAGTTTTTATCAAATAAGTTTTTGGCGCCGTTGTCGGGGATTACGATCTAACACTATAATTGATTGTATTTCTTCTGGATTAAAATAAATTTTTCTTTTTCTTTTATTTAATCTTATTTTGATTGTAGGTGTATGCATAATACCTGACGATCAGGAAAGGAGAAGCTTACATACGTGCCAGAACTTACTAAGTTAGAGAAATTAAATAGGAAACAGACAAAAGGCAAATCAAAGTAGAAAGCATAAATAGTTGAGCCAATCAAGATGGCTGACAATGATAATAACAATAATAACAACAACAGGGTGGTTGATGCTCAGGCTAATAATAGGGTCCTTTTGGACACATCTATGTCGGGATTGGGTGGTACTCAACGTAGCATTGCTAGGCCATCCATCAACTCGAACAATTTTGAGATCAAGCCATCCTTGATTTAGATGATTCAGAATACAGTTCAGTTCTTTGGCATGACTAAGGAGGATCCCAATTACCATATTGCTGAATTTTTGGAGCTTTGTGACACCATTAAGATGAATGGTGTGACTGAAGACGCATTGAGGTTGCGCCTATTTCCTTTCTCACTTAAGGATAAGGCAAAATTTTGGTTAAAGACTCAACCGGCTGGTTCGTTCATGACATGGGATGATTTAGCAAAGGCCTTCCCTGCTAAATATTTTCCACCTTTAAAGACGGCCAAAATTGTGACAGAGATAACCGCGTTTCAGAAATTTGAGCATGAGTCAATGAGTGAAGCATGGGAGAGGTTTACAAATTTGTAAAGGATTTGTCCACATCATGGACTGCCTAAGGATGTGCTAATTAGAACTTTCTATAATGGAGTTACACCAGCTGCTCGTGACTCCATTGATTTTAAGGCTGGATGTTCTTTGATGAGGAAGATAGTGGATGAGGCTACATCAATTTTAGAGACGATGGCTTTTGATAGTTGTTTGTGGCCTACAGAACAAGCTATTGCACCTAAGGCTTCAGGTAAACTTGAAGTGGATGGTGTGACAGCCCTTCAAGCACAAATTTCTGCACTTTCCAAGCAATTAGGCAACCTTTCACACAAGGCCAATGCAGCCCCTACGAATTTTCAAGGTGAGCAATGTTATATGATGGGCAATATGGGTGATGATTTTATTTCTTGTAATGCAGGACACTTTGGAGATAACGTGGTAGAATAAGCCAACTACGTGGGCAACTCCTATATCGCAATCGCCGTATAGAATGGCTCTAGTGGAATTGAAGGAACTGAAGATGTAATTGCAAGAGCTGTTGGATAAAGGATTTATTCGACTAAGCTTTTCACCTTAGGGAGCACCTGTATTATTCATGAATAAGAAGGATGGATCTCTTCGGCTGTGTATAGATTATAGACAGCCGAATAAAGTCACAATTTGAAACAAATATCCTTTGCTGAGGATAGAGGATCTATTTGATCAACTGCAAGGAGCAAAAGTATTTTTGAAAATCAATTTACGCTCTGGTTATCACTAGTTGAAGATCAAGGAATTCGATGTATCTAAGACTGCATTCAGAATGAGATATGGACACTACAAATTCCTCGTTATGCCATTTGGACTCACAAATGCACTAGCTGCATTTATGGATCTGATGAATCGTGTATTCAAATCATATCTGGACAGGTTCATAATCATGTTTATTGATGATATTCTGGTTTACTCGAAGTCAAAAGAGGCATATGAAGAACACCTGAGGATGATATTAGAGATTTTAAGGGTTAAACAGCTTTACGCGAAGTTTAGCAAATGCGAATTTTAGTTGGACAAAATTGCATTTCTTGGACACGTGATATCTGCTGAAAATGTATACATGGACCCTAGCAAACTCACCATGATTGTTAATTGGGAGCCACCAAGAAGTGTAACAGAATTATGAAGTTTCCTAGGATTAGTAGGTTACTATCGATGATTCGTACAAAATTTCTCACATCACCGTTGACAAAGCTATTAAGGAAGAATGTGAAGTTTGTATGGAGTTCGGAATGCCAAAGAAGTTTCAAAATTTTAAAGGAAAAATTGGTTACGGTACCAATATTGATGTTACCTATTGAATGAGGTTATTACGTGGTATATAGTGATGCTTCAAAGCAAGGGCTTGGTTGCTTATTAATGCAGGATGGAAAAGTTATAGCATATGCATCAAGATAACTAAGGCCGCATGAGCAAAACTATCACATACATGACCTAGAGTTAGCAGCAGTGGTGTTCGCATTAAAGATGTGGAGACATTATCTCTATGGAGTCACTTATCAAATATTCACAGATCACAAGAGTTTGAAGTATATTTTAACTCAGAAGGAGTTAAATCTAAGACAAAGATGTTGGGTGGAGCTATTAAATAATTATAATTACACAATCAAATACCATCCAGGAAAAGCTAATGTGGTCGCGGATGTGCTAAGTCAAAAATTAGGCGGTAATTTGTATCATATCCGCACGACTAGAATGCCATTATTAATTAAATTGAGGAAATTAAATGTTGAAGTTGAGGTAGATTCCTCCAGTGCAGTCTTAGCTATATTAAAGGTGAGACCAATTTTAATTGAAAGAATCGAAGAAGTAGCACAACAAGCAGATGAGGTAGCAAAAAGGCTGTGTAAAGATGCTAAAGATGGAAAGGTGAAAGAATTAAGTTGCAGTGAAGAAGGAATTCTGAAGTTTGGAAATTGACTATTCGTTCCAAATATAAAAGAATTAAAATGAGAAATAATGGAAGAGGCATATTATTTGACGTATGATATGTATCCAGGATGTACGAAGATGTATAGAACGTTGAAGGAGAACTATTGGTGGAAAGGAATGAAAGGTGATGTGGCAGAATTTGTAACTAAATGTTTGACGTGTCAGCAGGTAAAAGCTGAACATAAACATCCCGTATGATTATTACAAACTTTGTCGATTCCTGAATGGAAATGGGAACATATCACAATGGATTTTGTGGTAAGTTTGCCAAAAACTCAACAAGGAAGTGATGCTGTTTGGGTGTTCGTGGATCGATTACCAAAGTCGGCACATTTTTTACAGGTTAAAACAAACTATAATTTAAACAAACTGGCGGAATTGTATGTAAAAGAGATCGTGAGACTATATGGAGCTCCAATATTAATCGTGCTAGATCGAGATCCAAGATTTACTTCACATTTTTTGCCAAGTTTACAAGAAGCGATGGGTACCAAATTGAAATTTAGTACAACTTTTCACCTTTAAACAAACGGTAAATCTGAATGTACTATCTAAATTTTATAAGATATGCATAGAGCAAATACATTAGAATTTGGAGGTAATTGGGATAAGCAAGTACCATTAATGGAATTCGCTTATAACAATAGCTATCAGAGTAGCATAAATGTGGCACCGTTCGAAGCACTTTATAGAAGGAAGTGTAAAACCCCCATTTATTGGGAAAAATTAGAGAAAGGATGTTATTAGGACCAGAGTTGGTACAGATAACTACGAAAAATCTTTGAATAGTTCAAGCGAACCTGAAAACGGCTCAGGATAGACAAAGAAGTTATGCTAATTTGAAGCGAGCCGATATTGAATATAATGTGGGAGATAAGGTATTTTTAAAAATATCTCTGTAGAAAGGAGTGCTGAGATTTGGTAAGCACGGCAAGCTAAGCCCAATATTTATAGGACCGTACGAGATAATCGAACGTGTTGGGCCAATAGCCTATCATTTAGTACTATCCCTAAATTTGTCTGGAATCCATGATGTTTTTCATGTATCAATGCTGAGAAAGTATAGGAGTGATCCTTCACATGTGCTACGAGAATAACCGGTGGAACTAAAAGAAAATTTAAGCTATGAGAAAGAACCAATTTCGATTATAGCTAGAGATCAGAAGGTATTGTGCAACAAAATTATTCCGCTAGTCAAAGTATTGTGGAGAAATCACCCTCACGATGAAGTCACGTGAGAACATGAAGAAGATATGCGACATCGATGCCCACAACTATTTATATCCCAAGCTAGTTGAGGATATTAGCATTCTCCAATTTTGAGGATAAAATTTTCTAAGTGGGGGAGAATTGTCGGGTCTATGCCCGAGCCCGAATATTTAATTGTATAGAAAATAAGTTTGATCTGAAGGACTTAGTGAAAAATAATTAAGTTCGAGGACTTATTTAAAATTGGGCATTAACCGCCCAATTCAACAAATCAGGTTAAAAAAATATGTTGAGCGCGAAGGAAGCGATGGGATGGATCACCGCTCCCATGCACAAGCTGGTGAGGGATTATTTGGCTTCGCAGACAATTGAAGCAAAAATAGAAAACAAAGGAAAGAAAGGCAAAATAGAGGAAAAGAAGAAAATTTAGCGAAGTTCGTCTGATCATCTATAAGTCGCATAGGAGCTAGTAGCAAGGAGGACGAACCAACGACGCAGGTGAGTGGATTATCTACTTCAAAACCCTATAATTTTCTATAATTGATTCGTTGGTTTGACAAATTATTTGAATGATTGTTTAAATTTTATTTTTGGACGGTTTCTTGAAATTTAAAAATTTATCCGTTAAACTGAAATGGGAAGGCGACGACTCAGTGTAGAGGAGTGCGCCTCAACCCATTGAGGGCCAAAGGTGGTGCCTCTATGCATGGAGGCGTGCGCCTCCGCCTTGTGGAGATGACGCCTCTGAGTCATGAAGGTGTGCGCCTTTGTAACGAGGTGACGGCGCCTCTATGACGTAGGACAGTGCCTCCCTGCTGCATAGGTGATGCCCCTGTGTATTTTTTAACAGTTTTTCAGTTTGTTTTGAAGAATAAACCCATTTCTGAACTGAATTTGAATGATATTGAGTAATTGAGTGCTAAAAGATTACAGTAAGACCGTGCTCGGGGTACAGCAGGGTTCAGTGAGACGTAAGACTGTATCCAGGATATATCAACTCATGATATTTCCTATATTTAGGATATAGAGGTAAGCCTTATTGGCTACTTATATGATTATTGATTCGGTATGCATACCTGACCCGAGCCTTCAATGTGCTGAATGGTACCCACCACATTAACAGCAATCTGATTATATACTGTTATTAAGAGTCAATTATAATTTAATTATATTGTATAAAGGAATCAATGTGATTTGATTTATATGTTTAAAATGTTGATGTTTAACTCTTGGATTTACAGTTATTATTTAACTGTTTCTAACGATTGGATTTTATATGATTTATATTGTTATTCGAATTGTTATTATTTTAACTTATCGAGAGTGTTTATTTTATTCATTCACTGAGTGTTTCATATAGAAATACTCACCACTCTCTTTTGTAAAATTATTTTATTTTTAGCCTAGCTACTGTACATACTGTATATAATAATAATGGTGATCATATGGGTAGTTCAGACTCTAGATGTCCATGGTAATAAGACAGAGGTTATGTATTTCATAAGACATGATTCCGATGCTGACTCATCTTTTCGTATTTCGGTAGACCCCATAGCCATCGAGCATCGCACTAGTACGATGAGGATTGACTTCTTAGACGGTTGTTTGACAGTCATTTTCGTTGTTTATGAGACACAGGTTGGAGTCCGGGTCGCTATGACTTGGACTTAGTCATTGCAGTCACTGCTGAAGTTATGCCACTTTTTACCGGTAGAGGGTTGAGGTTTAGGATAGTTGTTACTGATTTTGGATAAATATGTGGGTAGCACATCTCTAGGTAGTTAGTCTACGTTTACTAGAGACTTGATAGGGCCCTTGATCCTTTTTGTTGTATATTATTGTCTATATTTTTGATAGGCCTTTTTCCTCTAGTATTTTCCTTCGCCGCTGAATAATAACTCTGTATATGATCTTGTATATGTATGTATATTATCTTTTTCAGTATTAGTATTATATTTGAAATGGTATATGTATAAACTCGTAATTTATTCTTGTGTTGTTTGGACAACATTAACCATATAATATTTTATATTGTTATTAAACAATCAACCTCAGTAAATATATTTATAAGTTATGATTTAAGCGATATATAAGCTATTATCCCTATTTATTAAACCAGTCCATCTGAATAGTTTTCTCAGATTCTTATTACTATTGATGGTACCTTTCCATGCTGTTACTCCATGCTGGACAGTCCGAGTTGTGAATCTGTCCGACGTGAGTGCCGGTGGGGAGGGGTGTCACAAATTTAGTGTAAATTATTATTGATAATTTAATATCATCAATGTAACATCCGTGTCCTTAAACCAGATTGATTTAAATTAATGATAATTAAGGATTTATGGGATTATATTAAATTAGTGTTAATTGGAGTAAATTGTTACTATTTTGGGTAAATAATTGAGAATGTGATTAGCTTGTATTAAATTGAGGTTGTTATGGATTGATTTTTTTTTTGGGTAAAGAAATAAATAAAGTATAATTAATAAATAGAAAATGAATAAGGATGTAATTGAAAGAATTAAAGATAGAAGGGTTTAGAGATAAGGAAAAGAAAGATAAGGGATTGAAGTGGAAATAAGGAGGTGGAGTTGTTGGCTTCTGCAGAAAAGAACATGGCTAGGTATGGGAAGGAAGAGGAAGAAGGGAAAAGAGAAAGACGAGGGAAAGGAAGAAATGAAGAAGGAAGAAAAGTACTATGAAGAAAAAGATCAACAAACTTGAAGAAAATTCGGATTCAAAGCAGAAGAAATAAGTGAGTGGAAATCTTCACTCTTCTTTGAATTCTAAAAATTCTTATGATTTTAGTTTTCTTTTTTTTTTTAATGTGGAATTCTTGAGATTTACACCTTCTTGCTGATGTATCTTGACGTAATTTTGATTGAATAAACAACATCTGTATTAGAAATTATTTGTTGATTGTTTGTAGTTATGTTGGTGAGGATCTTACAATCAAAATAAGTAATATAGATAATTTAATATCATCAAAACACAATGAAACTACGTACATAGTTTTAGTAATTAGTATATATAATACTAATATTAAGTTTAAATATATATGTATACATTTACATTATTATTAATAACAACTATAATTTATATTAATTACATATTATGTACTACTAATCTAATTTTAAGTAAATAAAAAAAAGAACTTAAATTATAAATTATACGTTAATGTTAAGTAATATCATTGTAAAACTATGTAGTTTTGAATCAAAACTACGTAATTTTAATATCTAACATAAATAGTGAATTAAACCTTATCAACTATAATTTATATTAATTACATATTTTATACTACTAATTTAATATTAAGTAAATAAGAATAATTTAAATTAAATTAATTTTATATAATATTAATTTATATTATTATTAAATAAATATAATTTCAATTACAAATTATACTTTAAAGTTAAGTAATACCATTGCAAAACTATGTAGTTTTCAATCCAAACTACGTAGTTTTAACATCTAATCTAAATAGTGAATTAAACCTTATCAACTATAATTTATATTAATTACATATTTTATACTACTAATCTAATATTAAGTAAATAAAAATAATTTAAATTAAATAAATTTTATATAATATTAATTTACATTATTATCAAATAAATATAATTTTAAATACAAAATATACTTTAATGTTAAATAATATCATTGCAAAACCCCATAGTTTTGAATCAAAACTTTATAGTTTTAACATCTAACCTGAATAGTGAATTAAACCTTATCAACTATAATTTATATTAATTACATATTTTATACTCCTAATCTAATATTAAGTAAATAAAAATAATTTAAATTAAATAAATAAAAATAATTTAAATTAAATAAATTTTATATAATATTAATTTACATTATTATTAAATAAATATAGTTTAAATTATAAATTATACTTTAATGTTAAGTAATATCATTGCAAAACTACGTTTTTTTAACATTTAACCTAAATAGTGAATTAAACCTTATCAACTATAATTTATATTATATTTTATATATATATATATATAATAGAAAACAAAAAAGAAAAAGGGAAGTTCTATATATATATATATATATATATATATATATATTAGTTCAAGTTTATTAATTTATTTATTAGTTAGCACTATTCATTATTTTTTTTGTAATGGGTTATAAAGTAAATTTTTTTATTCTTTATTTCTTGATAATAAATATAATTTAATTAATAATATAAATCTCTGAATTTCTGAACCGTACCGTATCATACCGATCCGTTCAGAAAGAACCAAATCTCCGTACCAAAAAAATAGTATGGTACGGTATGGAGATTTTTAAATTTGGTACTGATACTGGAGATTTTTTTTTTAAATCCTCGAAATTTAGTACGGTGCTGGAGATTTTTTTCTCTGAATTTCCCCGACCTGTGCTCTTACAAGGAATGAAGGTCTTATTGTGCATATTATGGGAAGGAAGCAGTGAGATTGTCTGAAGGCCATTTATGATTATTAGGTAGTGTGTAATTATGTTATGACCATCTATATCTAACAACAAATTAATATTTTTAGATGTTAGTTAGATGAAAGAATTGATGAGAGCCTACAATCTTGAGGCAAAATGCTTTAATGATGGGTACGTGCCAAGGGTTCTTAGACTATATGCTCAATGGTTGTGTCTCAATTGCATATGGTCTCTATATAGGGTATGTTTCATTGGAATGAAAGAAATTACAGGCATCAAAGAATTTGAGTGGCTAAGAAGTAATCCAAAAATTGTTAAAGCAACTAAGTTGGTTGGACGTAGGGGTGAGCATGGTTTTCAAGATGACCGGTTTGATTTCTCAGCATTTTCGAATTTTTTAGAACCGAACTGAAATTTAGTTCGGTTCGATTTTGTATCTGAAAAATTTGGTTAACTGAATTAACCGAACTAACCGAATTTTTATTTTTTATTTTTATATATTTTAAATTTTTTTAAAAATATATAATAATTTAATATAAAAATACAAAAATAATTAATATTTTTTAAAATTTCGGTTTGGTTCGGTTTTTATGACTAAAATTTCAATTTTGATTTTTAATTAACTCAATTTGGTTAATTCGGTTCAGTCAAAAAAATTCTCCAAAACCGACCAATTGTACACCCCTAGTTGGACATATAGAGAATGAATTGGTTAGCTACGAGGTAAACCACTGTTATTTTTTAAAGGGAAAATTACATTTTTGGTGTCTCAATTTTTTAATTTATACTATTTTAATGTCTCATCTTTCTTTTTTTCAAATTTAGTTTCTCAACTTTAGAATTTACAGTCAATGTGGTTCTTCTGGTCAGAAGCACCATGTTGGAGTGCTAACTATGCAGCATTGGGGCCCACTTTGTGCTTCATCACCTGCCACATCAACAATGAGCAAATTAAAAAAATAAAACTAACCCTAAAACATTTTATTATAATGTTGTTCTTATTCATCTCATTTTCTAGGGATTTTAGAAAGAAAAATTTATAGAGAAAAGTAAGAAAAGATCTTACTCTTCTCAATCTTCAATCTTGACTCCATTAAAGCAATGTGTGTACCTACAACTGGTACCAACAACATCAACTTCAGCTGAATAGGTAGCTGCAACATCAACATCAGTTGAAACCTTAGATGGTAGAGATAATTCACATTTCACCATTTTCGATTCAAGAAAGCAAAAACAAACCTATGCTCATGCAACTTAGCCTAGTGCTTCTTCTAGAAAACTTCGACATTGGAAGCCATCAGGATTTGCTTTACAGTCTAAACAAAGGGTTGTTGTGTACGTGTAACATTCGTATCCTCAGGACTAGATTAATAATATTTATTAATAATTTAAGTTTTAATTAAATATGTTTAAGTTTTATTTTTGTGAGGAATTGGATTTAAAATAATTAATTACCAATAAAATCAAATATAGAAAGTTGGATTAAATTGAAAGAACTTAAGGACTAATTTAAAATAAAAATAATCTATGAGGATTTAATAGGGAATTAGTAAATAAATGAAGGATAAAAAAAAAAGAAGCTCTGCGTTTTTGATGCATAAGGAGGAAGAGAATAAAAAAAAGAAGAGAAGAAGAAAAAAAGAAAAAGAAGGTAGAAAAGGAAGAAGAAACTTGGGCACTGTAGCTAGGGTTTTACCAACATCAGGATTTGATAAATTTGAGCATCAAATCAAGTGAGTGGATTTCTTTTTAGTTATTTTTCTTGATTTTTAATTCAAAATGTTATAGTTTTGGATATTAGTGTAGATATTGTTGTTTGAATTATGATTTTAAGTATAATGTTCATATTATCATGTTAGAGATGTGCTAGATGAGTTAGAATATGTGTTGTGGTAGTTTATGAAGCAATTAGTGTTGAAAACTTGAGTTTTTAGTTGATTTTTTACCATTTTCGAGTGAAGAACTCCTCTACAAGTCGATCAAGCGCCGCCTGATCGATCAGGAGATGCCACAATATGCTAAGGTGATGCCTTAGTGTGCTGAGGAGGCACCTCAGTACTGAGGTGGTGCCTCTGTGATTGGTACCGATGAAAAATGGGCTTAAATGCAAAATTCTACAACTAAACCTCAACCAAAAGCATGTCAATACCAATATAAACACTTAAGTCACTTAGATTGACTTAAAATAGGTCAAATAGAATCTATTTTATTAAAAATACATATGATTGAGTGCAAATAATTATCACTAGGTGATTGAACACAATAAGTGAACTTGAAGGTTAGGGTGAAACCTTATTTCTGGAAGAGAAAGGGTAGTTGAAAAGTTTAATTCTTAAACTAAACAATTATGAAAAGAATATCACATTTTAATCAACTTAAACATTTTAAGGATAAACACTTCAAGTGGTTAGTCATAAAGCATAATAACATTTATTAAACTTACGAGTCTCAGACATAGAGACTAAATTATGTTAAATGATAACTAGACTGGGAAGGTATTGAAATAAGGGAATGAGAAGTAAACTAAAGTAATTGGTGTGTTTCGGATGGAAATGGGATAAAATCTTATAAGGTTGAAATGGTGACATTTAAAGTAATTATATATATATACATATACTCAAATATTATTCCTTCTTGATAAGGATATAAAGACTCAAGAAATAGAGAATTAAGCGAAAGCATTGCAACATCCAAAATTTTAAGTGAATAGAGGTGTTTAAGTCTCTAATATAGAGATTAAAAATACAAAATACTCCAATGAAATTCAATATGAGAACTATATTAGAAATTTTGATATTAATACTTAATAAGAAAGGCATAAAGAAATATAAGAGATACAAGGATACACAAGAACTCATAGAAAATGATATAGCCTTAAATGAATATGGCACTAAGAGTTAAAAATTCCATGTTTGGGACATGGCAGGTTGGTAGATATGTATAGTCGAAGCCTATGACCAAATAAACATACTATCATGTAGGTGTAAATCCATATTTAGAACATGGTTTGTAAATGTGTAGAGTCATTACCTGGGGCCAAATACACCTGTTACCTGATAGAATTATGGTTGAGTTAGTGTGTATAGCTGATACCTAGGGCCGGATACACAGATTAGTATATAGTTGTGAGTTGATAAATGTGTATAGCCGATGCCTAGGGCCGGATGCATATATTATCTTATGGGTTTAAGTTGGTTAGTGTATAGCCGTTGTCAAGGGCCAGGTGCATATTTTACCATATAGATTAAAATTATATCCGAGATATATGTATAGTTATTGCCTGGGCTAGATACTTATATCAATTTAGCTTAAAACTCGAATTATTATTGGCTTAAGTGCTGATCACACTTAACCAGCAATACAGTCGCCATTTGTGTAGTGATTTATATCACTGGAAATTTAGTAGAATACTGAATCATCGTACAATGGAGATTATGGTAATATGTGAATAGATTAACTTGGTTATGAATACTATATGTGAATATATTAGTGTATTTATTTAATTTTATTTATTAATTAAGCCTTTAGTATATTACTTAAAATAGGGAAGATTCACTTTATGGTTAAGATTATGATAATATGTGTATAGGGTGAGTTGATGATGCTATATGAGAAATTATTGTAGTGTATTTATTTAATTTTATTTACTAATTGAGCCTCTATTACTTTATGTAAAATAAAAGGGGATTTTCAATGGATGATTTAAGAGAGTGCTTAAATGCAGTCATTTTTAAATATTAGGATTATTTGAATATTAATAAAATATTGTAAGTTAATTTGATTATTATTGTTGTAATTACTGGAAAGTGGATTAAAAAATTTCTTATGATAAAGTTCCTAAGTTAATTTATTCACTCACTGGATAATTTCTTTACGAAATTACTCACACTCTTTTATTTAAAATTTTTAATATAGATGTGTAGTCCCTGATTAGCTAGTAGTTGACAGATGATGGTGCGGTAGACCACGACGACCTATCGGGTGGCTGAGGTGGAGATCTCTAGAAGCTGAAAGAGGGTCATTAGAACTTATTATGTTGTTTTATTTGAATTCAATTATATATTAGCTAGTACTTTTAGAACTATATTAAAATGTAATAAAGTGAATGAAAACATAGGTTGTTGTACTATAGTAAGTTAATTACCATGAAATAAATTTATTGGTAATATAATGAATATGGTTTATTCATAATTAAATTTAGTATTTTTATTTTATAATAATTGTTATTAAGAGATTCTTTCTGATAAGTTTAGGTAATATCTCTTCTATGGTTATTTCCATTAGTTGAGTATACTAGTGGAAGTAATGATAGGTAGGGGTGTTACAGTGCACAGACTTACAAACAAGCAGTATGATACTAAATGTAAGTAAGATTAGGATCTCTGATTATTGTTTTGGATATCTAATTGAGATTTTTTTGTGCACCCTGAATGTTATGATAATTATATATATATTTTTCTTAACTAATAAAACTTCAGTTGTTAGTTAAAATAGAATTTTGCCATATGGCTTTATTTACATTTCTTTTAATCTGATATAGTTGAGGCAGTATGATTAGACTAATGAAGGACCACTATGATGAGACTAATTAAGTGTTAATTACATTAGTTAACTAGGACTTCATGATTTTAAGGTTTATTGTTAATGATGGTCAAGCCATCTTAATGTTGCTCTCCTATCAGTCCATTTAAAATTTAGAATTTTGTTGAATGCATTTTTATTACTTGCGAGTTTTGTAAATGTGCTATCGATATTGCCCACTGTAGCAATCCTACCATATCAAACTTTTGTCATAAAAATTTCTACAATTTTGTTGTATTAACTTGAACTGAACTGATTTTTTAAGAATAAGATATATATGAAACTCTAAATATGTCATGGTATCTAAAATTAATATTTTTATGATAAACTCTAATATATATTAATACAAATAATTTTAAATAGAATTTTAGAAGAGTTAGTGTAACACTCAACCCAACTAGTACTCTTATTAGAAGGTTACACCCTTGACCTACCTAACTTGAGCACTATTAAGACTAAGTATTACTTCTATCTTATCTATAATTTATTACAAAGTCTTACAATATAGGATATTTAAAAACACACATCATCAATACATATATCTATTATAAAATAATCACTCCAAAGTTATCCTTCAACTTTATATATAAGTCTCGCATTATAACTATTGAATGCAACCTGTTAAAACCTATAACATATATATTACCAAATATTCTAAAAAGCATTACTCTTGAGGATTTTTGTTGCATTTGCTTCACTTATTAAACACCACACTATCTCCTAGACAGCTAATCACAGAATTCTGTTATTCTAGAAAATTTTATAAAAAGAGTGGTAAGTATTTTCGGAAGAAAATACTCAATGAGTGAAACAGAGTACGAATAGGGACTATTCGATAATAACATCAAATTTGAATTTTCAATAACAAGTCTCAAAGATAAATATTTAAAGATTACATTGTGGCCGAGAAAGCTTTGTACATTTTAAAATATTTCTAATAAATACGTATAATAATTACACTTTTGTCACATCACTATGATAAATATTTAAAATGACTATAACCTTTGAAGTTAAAAATTTAAATTTCAAATATTTGAATAACTTTTTAATACCACGCTCTTAAGTAGTGGAACAAACATTGATGTCTGTAAAATATTCATTTATTGCTTTTCACGTTATGAAAATTATATTTCTCATGAACAATTATAATCTCTTATAAGATTCTTCAAGCTTAATTTAATTTAACAAAAGTTTAAATATTTTATTTCATAAAAGCTTTCCTTATCATTAAACAAATCATATTCGCTCTCATACGACCAGTCGTATTTTTTGCTTAGCATTTTGTTCTCATGCCAAAAATCATAATTTGGTACTCATCAAAGCGTTTAATATATAAAACTTTAAGAGATTTTGTAAATTCATCTAGAGCACTACAATATTTAGATTATTTACATTAATTTTGAAGCACTGCACCATATGCACAAGTGGATATCAATGTGGCTAGTACTAATACCACACCGAAGGTTATCACAATTATTCATCAGTAGTGTGCTGACTTGGCTACCAAAGGTTACGCCAGCATATCCTAAAGTAAATATTACAATAAGGCCTTATCATATTCATAGTGCTCACACAAAGCTAAATTACATTTTCCTCAATTTCTCTTGAATGCCAAACCTTAGGTAAAATATGTATCCGACTCCAGGTAGCGGTTATACATATACCTTAGGAATGGTCTTACATCTACAGGGTAAGATGTGTACCCAGCCCCAGACATCAGCTGTACTCATCTACCAACCTTGCCATGTCCCTGAGATGGACTTACTATCTCTTAGTGCCATATATGATGGTGCTCATCGTTATATCATTCTTTAAGGGTTCTCGTGTATTCGTGTATTATTTTTATTTTCTCATGCCTTTCTTCTCATAACTGTTTTTCTGAACATTCTTCAAATGTCACTTTTTGTAAATCATCAATGTCATTCTTATTTGAACATTATTATTGTAATTTCCAAAATCATTCTCATGTTTGATGTTATTGGAGCATTTTATATCTTTAGTCTCTATATCGGAGATTTGAATACTTTCCGTATTCATTTTAGAATTTGGATGTTGTAACATTCTTGCTTTAACTTTTCTATTTCTTAAGTTATGAAATCATTTCAAAAAGGGATAAAGTTTGTATATATATATATATATATATATATATATATTACGTATATATTTATTTAACATTATAATATCACATTTTCAATCTTATAGAATTCAGTTCCATTCACGTTTAGAACATGCCATTTACATTGGTTTATAACTCATTTACTTATTTTAATACTTTTTCGGTTTGATTTATTATCCAACATGAATTTAGTCTCTATGTTGGAGGCTTGGAAGTTTATCGAATGTTATCATGCTTTGTAATTTAATAACCTTAAATCCTTAACCTTATAATATTTTGATTGATTAAGATTTGATATCATTTACGATTGTTGTCAAGATTTAGTATTAATCCTTCAACTACCTTTTACTTTTTAAAGTAAGAAATGTACACCAACTCTAAGTTCACTTAAATAATTTTATGGTTGCATATATTTGTAACTAAATTTTACATATCTTTGGTAAAACAGGTTCCATTTAACCCATTTTGGGTCAATTTACGTGACTTAAGTGTTTATATGGGTGTTGACATGCTTCTGGTTGAGGTTAGATTATAAAATTTTGTGTTTAAGTTTAATTTATCGCAGGAACTAGCCACAGAAGCGTCTTCTCAGTACTGAGGCACCTCCTCAGTCCTACTAAGGCACCTCCTTAGTGCACTGAGGCGCCTCCTTAGTGTACTGAGGCGTCGCCTCAGCACACTGAGGTGCCGCCAAGTCAATCAGGCATCGCCTGTTCGACCTACAAAAGCCTTCTACACCCGAAATAACTTAATTTCAACCTAAAATAGTATATTTTCAACCAAAATGTTTCAAAACTCACTGAAACACTTGTTTAACTTATTTTTACACATTTGTAGCATGATTTTGATGTAAATTTTATAATTTAAGCATTCCATCTTTAAAATTCAAAATCAAGAATTATCATTAACCAAATAACAACATTTCAAGAAAAGAATTTGATCATAGAAGGTGATAGAACTTCACTCATAAAAATTTCCAGCAATTTAAAGCTTCAAATTCTTCTTTCCCCCTCTGTTGAACACTTTGATCAATGCAAAACTTTCAAAATTTTCTTAAAAAACACAACTTGAAAATGCATTAAATTTTCAAAAAAAAAAAATGCATGAATTACCTTGATTAATGAACATCTAACTATTGATCTTGTTCTTACCTATTGTAGCTCTTCCTCTTCTTCAAGCTAGAAATTATTTTTTTACAGGAAGCTTTTGCTTCCTTCTTCCTTCTTCTTTGCGTTTTTAACGCAGCTTCTTCTCTTTTTTTAAAAAAAAAATCCTTACTTTCTTTATCTCTTAAACTTAAAACCTTCTCTAAGAATTCCTCGTTCAATTAGATCCTTAACTTAGTTTTAATTTCTTTCAATTACATCATTCTCTAAACTTAATTTTATTTAATTAAATAAATCTCAAATTCTATCAACCAAGTTCCGAGGACATGGATATGATAGGTAGAGATATGAATAGAATAGGATTTTTTAATGTTGTTAATAAAATAGAATTTTTATTATTTTTTATAGACAAATATTATGAATTTTTAAAATTTGATACATCAGCCAAATTAATAAAATACGGAATAAAGAGAAATTGTAAGATCCCAACATATATATATATAGATGTTGGGACCCTACAATTTCTTTTTATTCAATATTTTGTGATTTTGGCTTATGTGTCAAATTTTAAAAATTCATCATATTTTTAAATAAAAATATTAAAAAATATATTTTTTAAACTATATTAAAAATTTCTATTATATTCCTAGCTACTATAACACTGATATTCATATCCTCAATACTAACCTAATAATACTCAAATTCTATTTTTCTATCTCAAATAATTCAAATACTAATTTAAATTATTACATTTTTATTTAATCATTATTTTTATTAATAAAAAGTAACCAAATTTTTATTATTATACTTTGTTTTGAATTCTTGCTGTTATAAACTATTTGATTAAATTATAATTTAGTAAAATTATTTATTTAATTATTTTAAAATATATATATTATTTGTAGTCTGTGCAACATGCTATAATTTTTTAATCATTTAAATATTTAAAAAATATTATAACAAAAAAAATTATAATTTTGTAGTAACTTATTAAGTAAATAATTTCTTTTAAATTTTTTCATGAATAATTTTACTTTATATTTTGTATTTTTAAAAATTTCTTCTAACTCATTTAGGCTCATTAAAACTCATAAATAGCTCGCGAACATTAAGCAGTATAGCGAGCTCGGCTCGAATTCAGCTCGTTTATAAACAATCAAGCATGAACTAGCCAAAACTTGACTCGGTTTGACTCATTTACTCCCCTACTTCCTTCAAAAGAAAAAATTGAGAAAGCCTCATTTGGTTACCATTCAAACAATTGGGGTACAATTTAGAAAACAAAAGAAAAACTAAAATTTTATAATTATAAAATTTATTAGAAGTAAATAGTTTAGGTATAGATTAGATAAAAATTTTAAAAAATATAATTAATTAACTGTAATGATCTGTATTTTTCTTATTAAATTAAAATATGAATTTCTAATTGTAATAATTATTTTTATGAAGTTATTGTCAAATGAGTATTTTATTTTATTTTATTCAAATGTTGGCATTTTTATGTATTTGTATATATTTTGTGGGTGTGTATAATTAATATTAAAGATTTAAAAGTTGAGTATTATTTTGGTAAAAATATTTTCAATGAGGGACTTAATGGATAATTTCAATACTTAATATATTTTAGTTTATTTTATTAAAATCCATTTCTTTTCTTCTTCTTCTTGTTCTTGTTCTTCTTCTCCCGCTGCCACCACCCGCACCTGCACCAGCCACCGCCGCCATCCACTTTCTGCCGCTACCAGCAGCTCCAGACATCGCCTGCAGCCTCCTAACTCCGGCCAGCCTTCCTCCTCCCTCTTTCCCTTTTTCTTTTCTTTTGGCCGAGAGGAAGAAGAGGTCACCGGTGCCGCCTCCGATGTCACCAGCTGCTGCCGCTGGTACCAGTGAGCTCGCCGTCCTCCGGGCAAAGCATACCTACTGTCTGTTGCTCCGATCCACGCCGGCAACCACCTCGGTTCGAGGTATATAGATTTTTGAGTTTTTGGCCTGTTTTATTAATTTGAGTAGGATTTAGACTTTGTTATAGTTATGGGTTTTTATCAGGGAGTTGAGATATGTCTACTGGTATTTTTTTATAATTTTCTGAAATTATTGGATTTTCGGGTTACTGTTCCGAGTCGGATTACTGTTCCGAACCGAAAATATTTTTATATTTTTATTAAATAGTATAAATTGTGTAGATTAAACTTTATCAAGGAAGTTTTGTGAAATTAGTTATAGATTTTGAGATATGAATTTTTAAGAGAAATTATGTTTATATATATTTTTATAGAAAAATGGATATTTTATTGTTTATTGATTTTAATTAAAATTTATGATTTATTTAACATGTTTAAACTGATTTAAATAATAACAGTATGAAAATAATATTTTTATAAATAAATTATAATTTTAGTTACCCGGAAGTAATTTCGGAAAAATGAATTTATTTATTATTTTAAAAGTTCAAATGAGTTTCTTAATATTTTTATTATATATTTGAATTATTTGAATAGCCTATTAAATGTAACAATAATTTTATTTATGAAAGTTTAAAGGAAGTTTTGTAACTTTAAACTGTTTTAAATTGTTGATTTTGGTTATGTTAAATGAGAATATTATTAATGGTTTGAAAATGGATTTCTTTTATATTTTAATTATTTACATAAATTAAATTATGATAGCTTAATTATTTTTCATTATATATTAGTAGATTTGAAAGAATTATATTATTTATATGTGTGTAAATGTATTGATTCTCGGTTGGGTATAGAAATGTAGTTCGGTAGCCCAACTTGAGTTATTGGGTTTTAGAAATTATAGAAGTGTTATTTTATGCAGAAATGGCTCTACTTTTAGTAGAGAGATTTTTGTTTTACAAAGGAGACTCTGCCGAATTTTTGGTAGATTTCTCGTAAAACATGGTATCAGTACATGCTAATTATTAAGTTTAATTAGAGTTGTATTTTAGATTTAGTCCCTTCTTTAGAAATCTAGAATGTATAATGATAAGATTTTAATCCCATTTATCTTATATATTTTTCTATAGCCACCAGGAGCAGGGCCTTCAGGATAGGGCCAGTCGAGTCAGCGCCGAGGAGCGCATTCCACCTGTGAATTAATTTTATAAAATATTTGTTGAGGAAATTTGCATAATTATTTTTAATGGAATTTCTATTAGAATGCATGAGTTAACATTATGAAAGATTTTATTAGATTTACTTGTGTGGTTTTATTAATTAAATTGGATAAATTGAGATTTAATGGTATGAAATTTAATTATTTATTTATTATCCTATTGCGATGATGAAAGTATTTATTTTGAATATTTTGAATAGTATATATGAATTTTATAAGCATGATGATTTAAATAATCAGCTTTTAATGTCATTTTATAAATGTTTTAGATTTATTATATTATTATATGAATATTTTGGGATAACTGATAGAATGGGCTACCTGGTGGGTGTCACTAGGACCATGTGCACATAGGTATTGTTTTATGTTAATTATGAGCTTTATTGTACGCCCTAGTTGAGCGATGCTCTCTGGGCAGAGATATGATATTATTGAGATGTGAGCCCTGGTTAAGCGATGCTCTCTGGGCAGATATGAGAATTTAGGATATGGGCCTTGGTTGAGCGATGCTCTCTCGGCAAGATTATGGCTATTTATTGTTTTGACCCTAGTTGAGCTTGCTCTCTGGGTGCCAGTAAATATTGGATTAAAAGACAGACTGTGTTTGGACTCTGGTCGAGCTTGCTCTCTGGGACCGACAATCATTTGGATTTAAGAGAGCCGAAAGGCTGTTAGATTTGAGGTTTAGGGTTCTACCATGATCTCTGCTAAAGATTTTTAGTTTATATGATTTTTCAACAGAGGAATTTGTATAAAAAGATTTATGGATTTTGGAAAGATAT
>CATIWO010302579.1:0-10988 GCA_949673435.1 Macaranga tanarius
AGACAGTTATCAATCGAGTGGCCAGCTCATCATTCCCAACTCATCCCATATACATATACATATATACTCTCATATATAATTACATTTCATTATCAATTATTCACAATGATTTAGTCCCTTTGTCTGAGACTTCACAACATACAGTAATTTAGGTTTCTTTTATTTATTACTATGAGTTAATCGACAATCAACCAAAATTATTAAAACTAACGAATAAATCTCATTTCTGACGTTTCCAACATTCTAGAACATCAATCTACGATTCGGTTCATCGGTTTGCAATAATTAAAGTGAAACGGTCATAATCAGACGCGTTACGATCTATGGAGGCACGAGCACAGTGTAGGGGCACCGACTTCCCGAGCGGAGGTGCTGACTGCACGCCGCGGAGGCACTGATTGCACACCACGGAGGCGCCGATCACCGGTGGAGGTGCCGCCCTCTTGCCATTTCAAAGGCGTCCCAACTTCCCATCGCGAAGGCATCATCATTGTGGGCGGAGGCACCGTCCAGCATCACGGAGACGCCGCCCACCAGCGTGGAGGCACCGCCTACCATGACAGAGGCGCTGCCCTCTGGCCATCTAGGTCAGTTTCTACATCAGCAATAATTTGACCAAAAATTAATTTTAATACAAATTTAGGCATGCCAGAAGTTCGGTTAACAACTCTAAACTAAAAATACATGTATAAACAACTCAAAAACACCAAAGGCAAGCCTATATCTACAAGTTTATGCATCCAATTACCCAAATTTTAGAATTCAAAACTTATAAAATAAAAATACATAACCTTGAGTTTAAATCCACCACTCACCTATTTCTCCAACCGAATCATTCTCTTCTTATTGAATTCGGATTCTCCTTTCAATTCTAGACCATTTTTTTTCTCCTTTTGCTTCTGCCATCCTCTTCTTCCTCCTCCTTCTTCTTTACTCCACCATCACCATACCTTCCACTATTCATCCCAACCACTCTCCTTCTTCTTTCTTTAGTTCCTCATCTTTTCTTTCTTCCTTCTCAACTCCAATCACTTCTATTTGTTTCACTTTAGTCCTTTCTTTTCTTTTCAATTACATCTTTAAACCTTATTGAATATAATCCAACTTTAATGTCATATATAATATTCTCATTAGTTTCTTATCTCAAAATGATAAAATCTTTTATCAACTTCAATTCAATACCACATGCTTAAATCTCTATCAAATATAATCTTAATTACAAAATAATTAACTCCAAATCAATTCAAATAATTAACTCCAATCATCAACTTTAATTAACTAAAGTAATAATATTCTTAATTGTTATTAATGAACAGTAATTCGGTTCTAGGACACGGATGTTACAGGCTATGTGTAGGAGCTACAAGAGGTAAGGAGTATACAACCAACTAGGGAAAACTCTTTTGATTTAATGTTTGGGAAGCACGTTTGGTAAGTGGTTACTAGTATGATATATATATAATTGTAATATTATGTATATATTATTTTGGTTAATTGGATAAGTTATATGATTGTTATATTTGATGAGCTAAATGAGCGGTGACCTTAATTATATTCAATGGAATATTAATGATTTTAAGAAGGGAATAGGTTTTATGATGATTAAGTCTTATTTATGAGTATTTAATATTATGAGATATGTTGAATGGAAGTAATGTGGATTGATATTATATTGGTTATATCAATAATAGTCTATATGTGCGATGGATATAAAGTCATAATAAAGATGGAAGTGAATTATGAATTTAAGAAGTATGGTTGAGTAATTGATTTATTATTATGATAAAATATTAAGTGTATTGGATGAATTATAATTTATGGGTGGTACTATGAAATGTAGTTAATCATATGATATGTTCAAAGTTGATTAATGATTGCACATTTCGTAGGATTGATATATGCATTATGAAATGTGTGATTGGAGGTGGAATGAATATTATGTGTTGCCAATTAGGTGATGGAATATCATAGGAATACGGAATGTTGCTATTGGAAATGTGATTAATGTTATATGTGTATTCAAAGTGTGGAATGTGATGAGACGTATTGATATATAAGCTCTATATGTAAAATATGATAATATGTAAGCTTTGTGTGTATGTGATTATGATGAGGCATTACTTACTATGATTTTTAATTTTGACAACGTGATTATGTTAGGTTATATTGTGTGGTGCCTTATGTGAATATGAATTTAAAAAGAATGTGAGGTATACATGTGATAGTGGGGCTGAGCTGGGTGGATAGCCTCCACTGATTGTGAGATCTGAGATTGAGTCAGACAAATAGTCTCAAAAGTGGCCACATTTGAAATATAAATTGTGAGATATGGGAAAGCTGAGCCAGGCGGATAGCTACCCAAAAATTATATCACAATGTGAGATTTAGGACTGAGCCTGGCAGATAGTCTCAGTATGTGGCCACTTGATAAAAAATATGATTGTGAGGAATAAGTCCAAGATGGCTATATATGAGGAAAGTGTGTGACGATGGTTCCGGTGGGATACCAAATAATGATGTGGGAAATGAATGCTTGAATTCTGGTTTTTATATGAATTTTGATATTAATCTTGATGAGATGTTATTTTATATGAATGAAATGAATGCAGATATTAAACAAAATGTTCAAATGTGGAATTATTTGATGGAAGTATTCTTGGTTGTTACTTATAATTATACTCTCCCACTTGAATTGATAATTGTGAATATTTGAAAGAATGTTTGCAGGTGTATATGTGAAAATATATTCTTGTGTTTATATGAATTGAATGTGTATACATAGTTGTGGAAAAGGGAATGGATATACACATGGAATGTCATGTATATAACTTAAATTTTATATACTTTGTGTATATTATCAATATATTTTCTGTATATGTTTGAGGGAAGAGGGTGTTTGGGATTAAAGTTGTGAAGAAGCGAAATGTATTTAGAACCATGGTCTCAAGTGAAGGATTGAACTTCACCATCAGTGAACAATGAATAATTAGGGGACAGGTTGCCTACAGGCACTGGTGATCGTCAGTCATTGGCACTCACCAATGACCTCACATACCAGCAATGACTGGCGATCGCCAGTCTCTTTGGACAACTCCTGGACGGTTACTTTTGGATTAATGATTATTTGTTGGTTTACTGTTAAACTTAATTAGTTCTTGAGAGGTTATATATATATGTATCTATATTAGTAATTACTTATTGAGTTGCAAGCTCACCCCTTTGCATCTATATTTTTCAGGATAATCGATAGTAAAGTCGATGTCTGCATGCAATAGAGATTTCAGGTGGGCCAGTGATGAGTCCGATGTATGCATAATTAGATGTTGCTATCATTCAAACTTGATGTTTGTATTCAAACACTATTTTATATAAGTGCTGAAACATGTATTCTATTTATGAAAATTTTGATTGTGCCACGTGTTTAAGTGTCTGTTGGGAGTGTTACATAATAACTTCATTTTCTATTTTTCTTAATAAATTATTTTTTAATTTCAAATTAATATTTTTTCAATTTCATATCACATGTGTTATGTGATTTATAATAGATTTTGGAATTTTTAATTGTTTAAGTATGAATTTTTAGATAATGAATAATAATATAATCTTCAAATTTAGTTTCGCTCTGGACCAACTTGGATTCTCCAATTGCTACGAATTTTTGTCCCGAATTGCTTCAATTTTTCAAACCAATGCAGAGCGGATATTTAAATTTTTAGAGTTGGGTTTAAAGAATTAATTGTTTAATTCTCCAACGTTCGGGTCGGGTCTAAAGAATTTATATTTTTCGGACTGCTCTGACCCGTGCTCAACCGAAAAATACATAGCTGGACCTGGTAAAAAAAGTTAAGAAAAAAAAATCTTTTATTTCTACAATGGGTAAGTTTCCATCTTCAAGCCCCAGCTCACCAAGTCCAAGAACTGGAACTTCCATAATATAAGATAATTCAAAACCATTATAATTATTTGATTAATCAATATGAATTAAGATCCTCTTAGTGAAAATATGACCTAATATTTTTTTTTAATTAATATTCATTAAATCAAAAGTTTACAGGCAAATTGAGAAATTAACCGCCATATTGGTATAATTATATTTTCATATTTAACAATCCCGATAATTTCTTTGTTTGCAGCTCTATGAATAAAAAAAATATAAACTGTTGCTCGGCCATACTGTCATGAACAAAAGATTGAATTTCTACAGTATTCCTTTCTCTGAATGTTTTATGGCAACAATTAATTGTTTAGAATCAGAGTAAAAAATAGCCCTAAATTTTCTCTGGATCTCACTAGAGCCACACTAGCCATTAAAGAAAAGCTTCTCTTACAAGAGCTGAACGCATCGGTCTAGAAAAGCAAAATCCTTTATTCCACACTCCCTTGTCATCTCTTACAATTAACACTTGCCTGTAACTTGTATCACAATTGAACTTGATAACACTTTGATAAATATAAGAAAATATTATGTCCCAAACCCCAAAGATCCAAGTCCAAATAGTTTTCTATGTCAATATTCAATAAGGATCAAGAGCCCTGATTGGTAATATATTAGGATTCATACGGTAATCCGAATAGGACTAGGTATGTCTCTCTTATGCCTATATATAGACTCATATTTCTCATTATGAAACATCTTGAATAGACTTTCTCTAACTTAAGCATCGGAGAACCTATGGATCGAAGATCCTAGGCTCATCCAAGGTTTTCTTTTATGTTTGTAGGTCTGGAGGAGGTCGAGCATTCATCAATTGGCACCGTCTGTGGGAAACCTCTTCCCAACTTTATTCTCTATTAAGGCCATAAAAATTTAATGGACAATAGCTTCCAGTCTCTTATCTTTAAGCAACAAAGACAAGCTCTCCATCTATATTTTTTCAAGTGAACTCATGCAATGACTAAGAATTTTATTCCATGCAAATTTGTCCAAAATTTCCATCAAAGAAGACTTGCATACAATTAATGCAAAATGGGCATGCAAGTAAGCTAACCTCGAGCATCCAAAGTTCCATTCTCAGCCATTTTTAATTTATTTGCATCACCACCTTTTGCAATACGAGGTGAAAGTACAACAGTAATTGGGGGGCATCTAGCTTATCTAGGATAGGTATCAATAGATCTACTAGCAAAAGAATAGATTTCCATACAGTGGAGCCAACCTCGACATCATTCAATCTGAAAAAGGCGCTGCAGAATAATTTGGCAAAGATTTCGTGGTAAAATATATATATATATATATATCTCATGACGAATGAGACTCTCGTCAACAAATTTTGGTTATTGCTTGGCCACCTCTTGTCAACAAATCACTCGTGCATAGCATTAATAGAAATAAACACCGTAAAAAAATAGAGATCAGTGAAGCTAGTCTAAGTTGATATCTTTGTGTGCACTAATTGTCAGATTTGGTAGGAAAAATGCAAAATTTTTTCCATAAATTGACAGTTTATTCATCACTAATTATTTCCTTTAGGTGGACAAGTTTTATAACTGAACAGGGAAGTTCACAACTTGAGCAATCAATCATGTCTTAGCTCCTCCAATTTCACCAATTTGATCAATTTTCCAATTTCTTCTAGAAGCGCAGACACACGATGAATAAAGGAGATAAAAGTGGTTATCCATAGATCACTTCAAAACTAGTTTCAACAATCTTGAAATCAAGAGCACCTACATTGATCACGTTACCTTGATCACTTGCAATTGCATGAGTGAAAATCCTTTTGATCACAACTTCAGCTCAAATGATGGTAATAAGTTTCTTGCTACTGTTCCAAATCTAAAACACCTGACTATCACTTGGCACTTCGTTTCTCCTGATAACAATGTCATTTGTACTACGAAATACCCATGAAGCTCAGGTGCAATTTCCACTTGAACGTGGAGTTCCTGCACTAATTAGAGTTTTGCTTCCATGAGGCAACCTTACCTTGCAAGAGCTATTGACATGGCTCATTGCTCTTACTGCCTAATTCCCTGTAACGAATATGATGAGCATAGCTACACATAATAGTCACATGGAGTACATCCTTCTCTATAGTTGCAATACTAACCAGCTCAGAGTTCTCTGTCACCATCATTCCTACTATTCTCATGAATCAAATTACAGCAGCAAAAATAAAGGATAAACTTACAACATGAAGAGCCGTTCTACCAAAATCTACAGAAACGTTGCTAAATTCACTTATGTTGTTACCTTTGGTAATGGTGTCGAAGACTTAAAAATAGAAAATTTGGACTTGGCTTCTGTAAACTTGCCCTAGAGGGGCGACAATCACATAAATCAATCTCAAACTTCCACATTCTTGAAAACACAGGACTAAGGATCTATGCACACAGGAGGCAGCTGCATGGCTTAAGTATTTTGAATTTAAGGCTCTAAGAGCAGTAAGAAGGTACACGTAATGATGCAAATATTGATTTACATGTTGACATGGAGACATCGAATCCACTCATGATTACTATAGTTAAATTCAACTTTTGATGAAGGAACTGTAATGGCTCCTGGGGTGTTATTATCTGCAAAAGCAATGGCATATATATATATATATATATATATATATATATATATAATCCAAAGTTGCGAGAAGCATGGATACTCTTGCAACTTGTTTTAAGTTCGCTTCCAGATGGTTTAATTATGGCCCAATGCATGGTTAAAGAGCTACTAGACAAATTTAGTGTGGACACATCACATAAATAAATTTTCTCCAACTGAAACTAATAATGCACCAGATAATAGCTGCCAAAAAAATTGAGATATTTTATGAGCAAAGATTTTGTAGCTGCATCAATATGGAGAAGGAAAATCTCTGGTGGAATTATTCAAATTAGTAGAAGCATCAACCAACCTCTCTCTCCTCGAAAATGCCTGCTTTGGAGCTTGCCGAAAGTCTGATACTAGCATCACAGTATCATCAATGACAAAGCTTCTGATATATATCCATGTATTGTAAAGTGATCACAGCTCTCTGTATCACTTCTCCCATTCGCATGGAATTACACGAAGGTATAGCTAGACAAAGATTGCACCACACAAAGGAGAACAAATTGTCCTGTGAATGGAATTATAACGATAGCGGGCATACTAACAACAACAAACATCATTAACATATAAGTTTTCTTCCCTTATTATTTTCATAATAAAGCAATTACAACTCATTATAAATGCATGTTACTATAATAGAGATACACATTCATTTGAATGAACACAAAGGACTAATACTTGATATGATAAAGCAGCTATGATGCTTGCTTGTTTAAAATGCTAAAAATTATATAGACAATATGGACTGTGTGCATCCAAATTGTTAAAGCATACCCAAATGCATAAGGATCTTTATCCTGAACCATATACAAACATGAATATATTATTATCATTAAATAATCAACTAAGTGATTATGAATGCTGAATTGAGAATTCGGCAGTGCAATTATGAATGCTTTAGGCATACAGTGAGTAGGCTCACTCATATTTGAATTTTACGTGACATCAATCATAATTGATTTTGATTTAAGGCATTAATTTACCATTATATCATATATATGATGAAGCACGAGCTTTTTATTATATAGTTGATACCACATATCATGGCTAAAACAATTACACATGTTTGCATTACAATATCATAAATCTTTACACAAATCTCTCATGTAATATTATGAGATATTTACTATACATATGGTGTAGCAAAATATAGACAATATACTATGCTAACATGTTACCAAAAAAGGCGAAAGTTATTTTCCTATAGCTTAAAAATGATCGCTTATAAGTTAGAGTGGTAAAAAATGGCAGACAAAATTCAAAGTCGACAACACTTGAGATTTGATAAAGCTTAAAGTCAAAAATGACAAATACATAAGCATGGATAAAACGTCACAAATCCAATATCAACAATAAATGAGTTTTGATAAAACTCAGAAGACTAAGTCCGCACACACTCCAAGTCTTATTAGGCATACATATCGCTTGATTAGCGAAAAATTATCCGAATACTCGAACATTCAAAGTGCCTTATTAGGACTACATATCGCTTGATTAGCGAAAAAATAAGTCCAAATACCACGGACCCTCAAAGCACCTTCTTAGGCCTACATCTCGCTTGATTAGCGAAAAAATGAGCCTGAACACCACGGACATTCAAAGTGCCTCATTAGGCCTACATATCGCTTGATTAGCAAAAAAATGAGTCTGAATGCCACGGATACTCAAAGCGCCTTATTAGGCCTACATATCGCTTAATTAGCGAAAAAATGATTTCGATTGCCACGAACACTCAAAGCGCCTTATTAGGCCTACATATCGCTTAATTAGTGAAAAAATATTTCGATTGCCATAGACACTCAAAACGCCTTATTAGGCGTACATATTGCTTGATTAGCGAAAAAATGAGTCCGAATACCACAGACACTTAAAATACCTTATTAGGCCTACATATCGCTTAATAAGCGAAAATAGTCCAAACATTCAGACACTTTAAGTGACTTATTAGGCCTACATATCAACGAGAATAGTCCGAACATATCGGATGCGTCAACCATCAAAAGCATAGCCTCATAAAAAATAAATATATATGCTTGCTTGATTAGCAAGGCAAGAAATATTGGTACCTTCCAATACCATTACTCAGAGCCTCATAATTTCTCGAACATAAATATTCGATAGTATTAGGGGGATACTTGATAGTCTATACAAAATAAAGAATAAAAATGAACCTCTTAAAGGTAACAAACGAACCTCTTAAGGTCAAAAATGAATCTTTCAAGGTCAAAACATACGAACCTCTCAAGGTTCAACAAAAGTGAACCTCTCAAGGTTCAACACAAACGAACCTTTCAAGGTCAAAACATATAAACCTCTCAAGGTTCAACAAAAATGAACCTCTCAAGGTTCAACACAAACGAACCTTTCAAGGTCAAAATATATGAACCTCTCAAGGTTTAAAACATATGAACCTCTCAAGGTTCACAACATACGAACCTGTCAAGGTCCAAAACATACGAACCTCTCAAGGTTCACATCATACGAACCTCTTAAGGTCAACAAAAATGAACCTTTCAAGGTTAAAACATACGAACCTCTCAAGGTTCAAAACATACGAACCTCTCAAGGTTCAATAAATACAAACCGTTCAAGGTTCAACAAAAATGAACCTTTCAAGGTCAAACATACGAACCTCTCAAGGTTCAACAAAAATGAACCTCATAAGGTTCAACACAAACGAACCTTTCAAGGTTAAAATAAATGAACCTCTTAAAGTCAAAAATGAACCTTTCAAGGTCAAAACATACGAATCTCTTAAGGTTCAATACAAATAAACCTTTTAAGGTCAAAACATACGAACCTCTCAAGGTTCAACAAAAATGAACCTCTCAAGGTTCAACACAAACGAACCTTTCAAGGTCAAAACAAACAAACCTCTTAAGGTCAAAAATGAACCTTTTAAGGTCAAAACATACGAACCTCTCAAGGTTCAACAAAAATGAACCTCTCAAGGTTCAACACAAATGAACCTTTCAAGGTCAAAATATACGAACCTCTCAAGGTTCAACAAAAAGGAACCTTTCAAGGACAAAATATATGAACCTCTCAAGGTTCAACAAAAACGAACCTTTCAAGGTCAAAATATACGAACCTCTCAAGGTTCAATAAAAATGAACCTCTCAAGGTTTAACACAAATGAACCTTTCAAGGTCAAAATAAATGAACCTCTTAAGGTCAAAAACGAACCTTTTAAGGTCAAAACATATGAACCTCTCAAGGTTCAACAAAAATGAACATCTCAAGGTTCAACATAAACGAACCTTTCAAGGTCAAAAAATACGAACCTCTCAAGGTTCAATAAAAATGAACCTTTCAAGGTCAAAACATATGAACCTCTCAAGGTTCAACAAAAATGAACCTTTCAAGGTTAAAACATACGAACCTCTCAAGGTTCAAAACATACGAACCTCTCAAGGTTCAAAACATACGAACCTCTCAAGGTTCAACAAATATGAACCTCTCAAGGTTCAATAAAAATGAACCTTTCAAGGTCAAAACATACGAACCTCTCAAGGACTTCTCAAGGTTCAACACAAATGAACCTTTCAAGGTCAAAACATACGAACCTCTCAAGGTTCAACAAAAATGAACCTCTCAAGGTTCAACACAAAAATGAACCTCTCAAGGTTCAACAAAAATGAACCTCTCAAGGTTCAACACAAACGAACCTTTCAAGGTCAAAACAAACGAACCTCTTAAGGTTGCTGATATGCTTCAGCCGAGGACTGATTTTCCAGTCTACTTGACAGAGGAATGAGAATTTTGCTTTTTTTCTTAATCATCAAAGAAGATGATCCAAATTTTCGTGCCATTGAATAAAAAATTCCTTTTAAGCCTAGAAAACCTCCATTAAAGAAGATCAAAACCATCATAAAGAGGAGCCAAAATAGAATTTAACCATAGAATTGAAAAGTAACAATAATTTATTATAGGAAAAACAACAAACAAACAAGTAGAGAACAGTAAAAAAAATTAAGGAGGTGACCAATTTTTGACCAAAAAATGGCCAGAAATTGATCTTTCTGACAGAAAATTTGATGAAAATGAATAGTACTGAGAGAAAATTTTAGAGAACATGCAGAGACCTTTAAGTCCTAAAAACATGATCTAATATGTTTAGGTCATTTCTACCATTAATTAGCTAGAGATTTAATAGTTGAGATTTATTAAGAATCAAATTTTAAATTATTGAAAGTGGATGGTTATTTGTTTTTGAATTCGATGATTAAGACTATATAGACATGACCTATTAAACGATGAATAATTTTTAATAAGACTAACTTTTATGTCAGTGCATCTTTGACTTAGTGGTTAAGACTTTTACTGGTAGTTTAGAGAGTCTCGAGTTCGAATGCCGGCCTCTCCCCTTTCCCATTAAAAAAAAAAAAAAAAAAAAAAAAAAAAAAAAAAAAAAAAAACTAACCTTTAAATCAAATCATTTATA
>CATIWO010302595.1:0-16844 GCA_949673435.1 Macaranga tanarius
TCAGCTTGAGTTTGATAACTGGTTCTTGAAGGCAATCAAAAGTAAAGATTCAGTTTGAGTATTAACAACAATAGTAGATCCAACCAAGACAATAGTACTTGATTTGGGAACATTAACTTTTTTCATGACAGAATTTTTAGAAACATATATATGTGAAAAAATTCAGGAGTAATTTTGACAATGATAAGAATATGGAGAAAGACAATATCAAAAATAAAAAACATATGGGGCAAAAAAATATTGCAAAAATATAATAATTCATATGGAATCAAACTCGTGATACCAAAAATTTAAAACAAACAAAGCAATACTTTAGAGAAAAAAAATAAAATAACTAAGAAAGATTTTTTTTTTTAAAAAAAAAAAGCAAAAATTTTGCTTTAAACAAATAAATAAAAGAATTCAGACGGAATCAAACTCTAATAAAAAATTAAATACAAATAAAACAAAAAAAATTAAGACAGAACCTAACTGTGATATCATATTATGAATAGAGAATGTATTATTGAAATTATGAGAATTAAAGAAAATAAAATTTACATGGTTCAAGAATATAAAATACAATACTATATTTCATTTTATTGTTTGTGTGTAATTGTATGTCTAATTGTGTGTTTTGTACATTACAAATGATGCCTATTTATAGTATATAAATAGAGTTATAAAAGGGAGAATACAAAAATCTTTACAACAGGAAGAAATAGATGTCTTTACAATAAGAAGACACCACTACAATTATGTTATAGTGACGATAACAAATAGGGATAAAGTTGAGTCTAGGTTGAAAATTTTGGAAAATAAAAAAATTTTACTTTAAATTGAAAATCAAAAAATTTAAAATGAAAGAAACCGAAATTGAATTGACATTTTAATCTTTGCTTCAAATGTTCGGATTTTTTGAAATAGTTTGGAGATTTTTCAGTATAATTTTGGATTTTTTTAAAAAATTATAAATTAAAATTTTTAAAAAATATATACTTAAAATTGAGTTTAAAAAATTAATAAATTAATTATTAATAATATCATATTTTATTAAAAAAAAGTATCAATGCGTTTATAAAATTTATCTTAATATTTATATTAAAAATGTGGAAATACATAATAATTTGAAATTTTAATTTTATTATTTAATAGCAATTATTTTTATTTTTATTATTACAACATTATAATAATAATTAAGAAAATAAATAAATTATAATTTATTATTAAAGGTTAATTTAAATTTTTTATCGTAAATTTTATAAATTTTATTATAATATTTTTAAATTTAAATATTTTGTTATAATTTAAACAACTTTATTAATGAGTACAATTTTTACTTCAAATAATTGAGGTAACATTTATTATCTTAGATTATATGTTAAGTTCGTAAGTTGTCCAATATCAATGAGTTAGATATAATTATTGATATGAGTTTTTATAATATAATTAGAGTCCTACCAATAACTAACCAATAAACTTCTATATTAAATTATTAAAAATAAAAAAATTCACAGGCTTAATCACTAATTTTATCACTCATATATATATATATATATACATACACACACATAATTAATTATAGTTCTACCTAATTATTTGTTATGAATTTGATTTTTGTTTGGTATGATTTTTATTCGAAAAATTTAAAAATTCCAAGCTAAAATCAAAACAATTATTAAAGCAATATGATTCAAGAAAAGTTATACAATCAATAAAAAATTTTCAATTCTGAATATTTTTTTTTTTCAAGAGTGCTAATTATATATATATAATTAGCACTCTGTTTTTCTTGTAAGTAAAATCTAATTCATCGTTATAAATTTAAACACTTCATTACTATCTCCATTGAAAAGAATTCTTGTTATCCTCAAAAGAAAAAAAATTCTTGTTATTATTTACAAAATGTCAACAAAAATTATCATCATTTGTTCTTTTCAATATAACAAACTAATGTTAAAAAATATATTTCTAAAAATATTTGAATAAAAAATAAAAGAAATAAAAAATAGAGCTGCATTCTTATCAAAATACTTTTGAGAACTTTAAAATCATGTAACCCTTTACTTAGTAAAGAAGATATAGAAGTAAAGAAGCTATAGAAGCAAAAGAAATAATTAGTGTACCACATTTAGACATTTTTCTGTTAAAAAATTCTCCAATATTAGTATTAGCATTAATTAATAGATTATATAGATATAATAATCTATTGAATTATTGGTTCTTTACCATTAAAATATCCAAAAAAAAAAAATTGATTACTATTTAGAGGGTCAGTAAATCTTAATTACAAAAATTAGTAAACCCTAAAAAACAACAAAAAGAAAATATTTTTATATATAGAAATGTTCTAGAGAGAATTAGTTTGGAAAGAAAGACTAATAATGATGATGACCAGCGTGACAACAACCTATCATCATCATCCCCATTAATCATTTCCCATCTAATTTCAGCAAATTATTATAATTAACCTCCTCATTTTTTAACAAAATCTATATTTACATCCCCTTTTTAAAAAAAAAATTATACGAAATTATATAGGCCCTTACTACTGTCCACAAATAAACTAAAAATTTTTAGATTAATTATTGTTTAGTTATAACTATTGATTAATTTTGAGTACCGATATTTATAATATATATACTATAATTAAATAAAAATTAATCTGACTTTTTTAATTTCATTTGTATAAATACACACATGTATATTGTAGGATTCAATTATATTTTATTTTTAATTATACACTTTAGCCTGACTATGAAAATAAATTGTATTTTACTCTCCTTAATAAAAACAATTTTAGGTAATAAAAAAATCAACATAATCAGCTAATTAATTTTTTACTTTCGTTCTAAAAAGAAAAATTAAAATATCATTTTCTTTTTAAAAAAATTTATAGACAAAAATTTGTAAAAATTCCAGGACATTTTAGTAATTTAGTCAATAAAATATAAACGACGTCGTTGCCTTCATTTCTGCAACTATAAATACCGGTTATTGGATTTACTTTTTTTCTCATCATCGTCAAAAACATCTCATTTCGTTAAAGAAAAAAAAAAGCACTCTAAAAGCACAGAGCTACTGCGTCGTTTTGATCATTTTCTCCAGCTCTCTTCAATGGCTACCAAACTGTATATTGTGTATGTTCCTATCTTCTCTGTCTCTTTTTAACCTATATTCATAGATTTACATATGCATATATATTTGTTTCTTGATCTTCAATTTTACTCTGTTTTCTTGTATCGAATTCTCCTTTTGATCTCCTGAAAAACGGCGATCTTTTGATATATAATTCGTGAATTCTCTGTTTGTTTAGCTGTTGTTGCCATCCTCATGATTGACAACAGTTCAAAATCTGTTTGGATACCGAGAAAATGTAGAGAAATTATGAATTTTTCTTTTTTCGTATTTATTATAAATACTTTAACTGAGGTTTTTTTTTTTTTTGGTTTATGTATTTTGGTTATTTATTTATTTAGTGAAAAGAAGGTCAAAAGAAGTGGAAAAGTGCATCCAGCTCATAATGCGTGTCACACGCATTATGTATTACTCCAATTTATGGACTAGATGCATTTTTATTTTTATTTTTTCTTCTTTTTCTATGGTTGAAAATATTGAAATCCTTTGATTCAGATCTTGTTTTAAACTTATGAAAAATGCAAGAAATTAAATGATTTTTTTTACAAGAATTTAATTTAATTCAACTCCTTGCACATGATTTTTTTTTAATGTATATTTCGTCGTTATGGGATTTAAGATTAATAGATGTAGCTTTGCTGAATTTGTATTTAGGGTGATCATCAGCGTGCGAAAATATGAATCACACAATTGAAACATATGAATGCATTTTTTTGTCCTGGTTGTTGTCGGAAGTGACTTGTAGGACACCTGATGGCAGGCAGACATTGTGCATTATGCATTGTGCGCGTTGTTTATTCATCCAGATTATAAATCTAGGATGTAGAGGAAATGTTTCGTGATACACGATTATGGGACAGCTAATAATGCTACTCTACTTTTTAAGAACTTAGGATAGATGCAGCAGTGTTATGACATTGTGGTTGTAGATGTTCATATAAGAATGTTTGTTTTCTATAATTTTTTTTCCTTCTGAAAGCTGATTGGGGTAATAGTTTATTCTCTTCGGATTATATTATGTGGGTTTTTTTTCTCACCAGTTTTATTGCTATTTTAGGTACTATTCCATGTATGGACATGTAGAGAAATTGGCAGAAGAGATCAAGAAGGGGGCTGCATCTGTAGAAGGTGTTGAAGCCAAATTGTGGCAGGTCAGTGTATTTTGCATCATCTTAAACGTTGGAAACTGTAAATATGTCTATTTTTTTAAGTTTATCTGCATGTTGTGGTGATTTCTCAACAACATAACCACAAGCAGTGTAATTTTTTGAAGATAGAAGAAAAAATTTCCTTGAAAAAGGGCCTATGAACCTAAAATTACTTAAAAATTTGGTTCTAAGTATTCTGTTTCATTGGATTGTCCAGCACTTCGTTTCCATCATCAAATTTTATGCTTTTTCTTAAAAATTATGGTTAGAAAGTTTCATTTTCTATCGAGTTTGCATTTTTAGACCCACATTTTGAGTCCGTTTACTTTAAGCTCTTTTACTTATTCATGTGTTTCACCAGTTTTTGATATCCCCATGTGGTGTAAGAATGTAATATCAAGGTCTTGTGCTATCACTGCGGTGCTTTTTCCTTGACTAGGCATCACTGTCCTGTATTTAGTTGCCTTTGTTATTATGCAAGTGTATCTAGTTAATTTTTTCCTTGTCTTTCGACGGCAATTTTATGATCTAATATTTGATAGAATGTTTCTAACCTGCAGCAGTAGGTACCTTTTATGTTCAATCTTCTTCGGAATTTCTAGCTTAAATGTACTAGCACACCTACCAATCACAGTTTTCTGTGCTCATTTCAGTGAGCATCAATTTGAAAGTATCCTATAATTGATTGGTTTCATTCAGTGTAAAAGTTTTTCCTGCAAATGTTGCACACTGATGATTAAAACTGATGCACTTGGTATGTGGAGCAGGTTCCTGAGACTCTGCCAGAGGAGGTGCTTGGAAAGATGAGTGCACCGCCAAAGAGTGATGTACCAATAATTACACCCAATGAACTTGCTGAGGCTGATGGGTTTGTTTTTGGCTTTCCAACAAGGTTTGGAATGATGGCTGCCCAATTCAAAGCATTTCTTGATGCTACTGGTGGTCTGTGGAGAACACAGCAACTTGCAGGCAAACCCGCTGGAATCTTTTATAGCACTGGATCTCAAGGTGGTGGACAAGAGACTACACCGTAAGCTCCTAGGCAGCTTCTATCTAACGTAGTTGGTTTCTTTTAGCTCAAACATGAGGAACAGAGGCTAACCATTTTTTCATGAAAATTCTAAATTTGGCGCAGGTTGACCGCAATCACTCAGCTTGTTCACCATGGAATGATATTTGTTCCCATTGGTTACACATTTGGGGCTGGAATGTTTGAGATGGAGAAAGTGAAAGGTGGGAGTCCATATGGCGCAGGAACTTTTGCTGGGGATGGATCAAGACAACCATCTGAGCTGGAGTTGGAGCAGGCTTTCCACCAGGGGAAGTACATTGCTACTATCACAAAGAAGCTCAAGGGATCTGCTTAATTTTATTTGATTACAGAAGTATAGTTCGGCCATTACATTCTTCCACCTCATAGATAATGTGGTTGCGAACAATAATTATTGGTTTGTTGGTCAAGTTGTGCATGTGTGTTACATAATAGTTGCTTCTATCAATGATAAATTGTTGTTTACTTTCTACATCTGTACCATGGTCACCCCTTTGATGGATTATAAGATGATTTTCCTTTTTTTTTTTTTTTTTTTTTGAAGCTATTTGTTGGCATAGTGGAATTTAACTTGTAATAAGAATTAAGAATTATATGCTTGAATGAAGCATTATATGCGACACTGTGAACATAATGTTTTGCAGAGACAACAGAGCTTTGTGAACTGGTAACCGTACAGGGACTGAGGAAGCTTTTATGGCCCTGGTGCATCATCTGTCTCAAACAAGTAGCTCAATAATATGAAATCCAACCAAAACAAAGCACTAGAAGCTCAACTTTACCAAAAATTTGTAGAAAATATTCAACAAAATGCTTATGATCTAAATGGAGAATGATAACCTTCTTGAAGTTTCTTCATTGTAACATGATGATTAGGTTAAACATTAGGTGGAACTTGATTTTATAAAATCCTATAATTACACTTCTGTTCACTTTGTGACCACCTACCCATTTACAGAATATGACAAAAACTACTCTCCAAAACACGGTATGGCCATTCTTCTTCTTCTTCTTCTTCATGTAAATTGCATTGAGAGAGGCTGCCATGAGCTTATATGTGCACCCACCTGCATCTGATAATTGTGTCAGTTTTTTTATGTTAAAAAATAAGTATTTAGTCTCAGTTGATATATAAGCTATTCATATCTAAAATCTAAAACTGATTTTGGGATAAAATTTTTTAACCAAACTCAAGTATGAAGCTAATTGAACACTTTAGTCAAATTCGATCGAAAGGGTTAGGTTTTTGCCACAACTAAATTTGGTCGTAATTTTACTAGCAGTATTTCAATCTGGTGGGACTGTGCAAACAAAAGAATTTGGCTCCTTTGCAATTAATGATCTTTGAATTGTTGCAATCAGACAGCTGTTTACCAAAGATTATAAACAAAATCCATCAATTCAAGACTCCTTTTATCTTCTTTTTTCCTTATCATTCTACCAAGGTATTGATCCACTTTCTTTTCTTGCACCAACTATAGCCCTATTATATTTTTTTTCTTTTTCCCTCCCCTGAATGGCTGAATCTGCCCATATAGGTAGGCTTTCTTGTTATGGTTTTGGCTGTAATCAAATTCCATTGCCTTGATAGAAAATATGATAAAGAAATATGTATGGCACATCTTCATCTGGAATATATCCAAGACTAAGCCTATGTGTGCACAAATTCCAGGCCAATTGTACTGTATGCCTTAGATATGAACATATCAAATACATATATAGGTTGCTAGCATTTAGGGCGATTTAATGTATTAGCTTTTTTTTTTTTTTTTTTTTTTGTAAACTTCAGGAATTTTAATCTTGTGATGATAAAAGTTTGCGAAAATTTCATCATTGCCTTGATTAAAAATTCATTTCATAATTTTTTTGATTAATAGAAAAGTTAAATGATCTGAGTACTAATGGAACAATTAACAGTGAAATTTGAACCCAGCATTCAAGAATACTCTTGAAAAAATTATATCCGCTAGACTATTTCAGTGGCTTGAATTCATGACTTTTAATGCAAGTTCGTATCATTTAATTATTCAATTTTCATTTATTGATTAAGACTTTAAAAAAAAAAAAAAAAAACTTGCTAAATTACTTTGCTGACTTGAATTTATAACCTCTTTTAGTGCGAATTTTTGTCATTTAATCAGCTATTAATTAAGGTCTCCTACAAAACTTTGATTATGTTCTTGGTCTATTGCGTACCAAGAACGGTGGAAAAAAAAAATTTACTTATACAGGGAATCCCTTTTCCTTTCCATTGTGTTCTCTCAGTCGGATACAAATTATTATATATTATATCTCAAAGAATTTTAACTTAAAGTAGTCTAAGTTGCAGGGTTGAATCAACTCAAGAAACAAAATTTTCAAGTGAAATTAAACTTTAACCAATTATTCGATGTTCAAAATGCTTCCATCTCACTTTAATATTTTAAAAATCTTTCTTAAAAAAATTGTATTCCATCAATAGTCGAGTCGACCATATTGTTAAAAATTTATTTTAGAAAAAAAAATGTCACCATGGAGTTCTTTTTGTAAAAATCGATCCACTTAAAAAAATTATTAATATTCAAACAATAAGCTTCTCCTATGAGAAATTGAATCAAGAGCCAACATCTCATTATAAAATAGTGGTATATAGACCTAAGCGATAATAGCCACATTCCCACCCACTGAGAGATCGAAATCAATGAATAATTAGTTTAACATAATTAATGTTTTCAAAAATAATTATACATATAATTAAGTGAGTTTATAAATCAGTTGGATATTTACACTTAACAATTTAATTTAAAAAAAATTCAATCAATATCTTAACAACCCATTTATTCATATTGTATTGAAGTCATTAATTTTTGAAATAACATTTTATTGTTGCACAATTATTTTTATTTAAATATTTTTTATTTTGTGGTTCAAATTCATTTTACAATTCAAAGTTCAAACATTTATAGTACATATTAATTAGATTTAGTATGCATTAAAAATTATGTTAAATTAATTAATTTTAATCAGTTATATATTAAAAAAGTTAATTCACATGTTCCTTGCATATGATAATGGTAATGCGAATCATCTGCATCATTGGTCAATAAAAGCATAAATTTTAACAGAAGTTGGTAATAAAGATTACCCACATGAGAATTAATTCATCAAATAACTAATAAAAACACACACTTTGCCCACAATAGTAATTTGCAACTCAACATCATGGCAGGACAAGAACAAGAAAGTAAATTTAAAGAATTGATAAAATTATAACAAAAGACAAAGATATATAGATAATAAAGAGTAAGCTTTTGTTTATTATCTTTGACTCACAAGAAAGACCATATATATTAGTGTAACAAATGATAAATGCTTAGATTCTTCCAAATTATATATATGCTCTTGTGTTAGTATAAAAAGTTGATGAAACCCTTTTAGCAATTACTCTAATAAAGAATTTTTGAATTCATTAATTAAGTAATTAATAAGAGTCACAGTAGTGTGGCCGAGGAAAAGATGACGTAAAATTACTCTTCAGCCAATGGTGCCAAAGGTCATATATAACAGGTAAAGTAGGAGAGTCAACAACGAGCAGTAAGATTATATATATCTTCTTTTGTGATCTATCTTTTCTTATATGAATTGTCTTCAGGGTTGAATTGAAAAGGGAAGAACTTCAACAAAATTTTGATTTTTGACCAAAAACAGTTAACAGAGGGATCAATAGAATAATGTAATTAATAATAGTTGTTAAAAGGAAAAAAAAAAAAATAGACATGTCATTATTATTATTATTATTATTATTATTTTTTTTTTTTTTTTTTTTGCATGTTTTAAGCTATTGGGGCTCCTAGGAGAGCGGAGGGAGGGGGTAAAGCCTTTGCCCTACTACCTGGATCTCTGGTGTTAATCCTACACGGAAAGGGTATGACATACCAGTATCTCCAATATTAAACCCCACACGAAAAAAATATATTAAAGCAGCTCTACGTAAAGTGGAACCACTTTGTGGAGTGGAGAAGGAGAGGGGGGCTCGAACTGCCCCCCTAAATGTCATTTCTTCTATGCATTGTGTAACCTTTTAATTTTTTTATGCTATAGCTTATGAACCTATATAATTTGATTAGTATAGTACAATGGCTTAAGGTGGTGGAACACTATATAGTAATTAAGGTGATTACTAAATTGGACTACATCCTACTAAAAACGACTTAATTAATCTAAGTAATGACTGACAAATAAACAAATTTTAATTTAATGATATTAATATCATTTTAAGGATTATGACATCTTGAGTTTAAACCATATGATGAAGCTCCAATTAGCTAAAAAAATTGTGGCTTCTCTTCATTTTTTTCATCCACATGACTGTATCAATTTTAGTTACATTGAAATTGGGCTAAATGTTTTTTAAAATTTTTTTAATTTTGTTCATCAACATGACTATCAATTTTAATTTTTTTTTTAATTTTAGTGCTGAATTAGGTCATTGAGATAGTATGCTCTTGAGACATTAATTAATTTTGTGGTAACAAAGAAAAATAAAATATAAAGCAAGATGATGAAGAAAGAAGAAAAATGCATGGAGACTTCCATAAGACACATGTCATAACCCATAAAATTTGTGTCATCTTCTCTTTATCTTGAATCAAATTTCATTTTGTCTGCAATTCTGCATATTACAAATTTGGAAGTGCTGTTGTTTCTGTTAAATTATTTTTCTTCTTTTTACATTTGAAAATAGTTTTTAATTGAATAGAAATAAAAATTACAATGCCAGTGAGAAAAAAAGTGCTTTCATGATTATTTATGTTCAAAAAGATATTAAAAAAAATTCAAAATTTGAATTTTAACCTCATTAAAATTGTAGAATTATTTTCACATAATTATAAAAGAATAACTATTTATTTATATATTTTTTTGAAATTGACAAAACATAGAAATACATATACACACTAAGTTAGGGGCATGACATACACATTCACAAAACTATTTATTTATAACTTTTTATATATTAAGTCATTTTATATTTTTATTAAAAACTATATATTTTTTGTAAAAAAAAATTATTAGCTCGTGAATAAAGATGCTCGAGCATGCAACCACTTCTTAATTAGTTAAACAGTTGGGAGGAATGAAATCATCTGTAGTTTTCAAAAATCCAATGAGCATAAAGGTAGGCTAATAGCTTAAAAAATAAATGAAAAATTCAACAAGAGAGTGTGAGGTTTGGCTTCTCTATACCTTCCAATGGAAGCTCCTCAATGTGACCATTAGATTAAAAGCACCAAAAAGCAAAAACTGATAGCATCTGCACTTACCATACCTCTCTCTCTAATATTCCAAATTAAACAAAAATAAAATAAAATAAAATAAAATATCCCAAATGAAAAATAAAATTATAGATTAAAGATAAAAATAAAAGAGAGGCCATAGTGGGCCAGCCTCTGACTTCCACTAACAATATTCCAAACACATAAACAAATAAAAAGTGAGATTTCCAATCAAATGACATCCCCACAGTCACTCCCTATTCAGGAATTCAATTATTCCTTTCAATTCTTTTTTCTTTGCTTTATTTTCTCTTAAACAATTTTTTTTTTAAAGAAAAAAAAGCTACTAAGTGCCATACCCTATTCACAATTCATAGCTAACATCATCAAAAGCTCCTTTATAATCTTCTTTTCCTATTATAATTAACAAATTCAACTACATTTATATTTATATTTATATTTATATTTATATTTATATAGAGAGAATACTACTAATTTAATATTAATTTAATTAACAAAACAAATGTTAATTATCTATTCAATTACTTTAACACTAATCTTTCAACACTTTAACCTCTAACCAACAAAAAAAAAAAAAAAATACAACAACAAATCAGCACCTATTCTCATTCCCTAACCCATGTTTTTAATCATATAATTCTTCAATTATTACAACAAATTAATATGCTTCCTTCCATATGGTCCCTATATTGCCCAACCTGCAGCATCATTTTGCCTGTAGATAGCTGCCTCAACAATACCAATCGACCTTTGTGTTTGCCATTTCTTCTCTTCTCACCTCCTTTGCCTGTAGCTGTTTGTTTGTTTTTTTTATATATATACCTTTTTCTTCTATTATTCAAACCGTCAGAGAATTTTCAGGTCAGCTTGCATGTCAACCTGTGTATTTTTTTTTTCCCTTTATCACTCGCAATCTTATCATTTCTTCCCCAACTTGGCTAGGGTTTTATGATAAGACCATGTATACATATACTACACTCGATGGTTAGCTAGTTGCATAGAATGAGTTCCTAGCTAGCATAATTAGCTTAACCGGGCATGCCCGAAAATACCATTTTCGACTTTTCTTTCATCTGTATGTTCCTCCAAATGTAGGAGTCCAAAAATCAACTGTGGTCTCATGAGTTACCGGAAAAGTGCTTGAAACTGGTACTAGACACAACCCTCGGCTCCTAAGATCAGCTTGTTTTTGTCCTTCTGGATCCTTGGACTTGTCAGAACTCTACACACATTAAGATTTAAAAAAATATATACCACATTAAGATTAAAAAATATATATACATTTTAAGTGCTCAAAATTAAGTAATGAATATATATGTATGTATACATATTTATATATGTATATATTGTTTTTACCTGCTGGTGGTGTATGGGAGCTCCACTTTTCATGTATGGGGTGCTTAGAACCTGATAAAGAAAGCATTTATTTTTTTCATCAATGGATGCATTGTTTATTTGCTATAATTAATTATTATAATTGAGACTATGAAATTGAGAGATTAATTAATCAATTGGATGGGGAAATTAAAGATACACTTACATTGACCTGGTCATGGAGGAATTTGATGTATTCAATGGCTTCAGAGAGCACTGAGGCTGTATCAGTCTGACACAAACACAATAACATGATCAAAAAGCAAAAAAAGGAAGGAAACAAATACATATATATATATCAATCATCATAACTTTCATCAAGAATGTAAAAGAAATGATACATCACTATATATATAAGTCTTTATTTGTGAAAGTGTAAAGATTTAAAGATAAGAAAACTTGAGAAAATAGACTTACCTTTCCGAAAGGCGAAACCAATTGTTGAAGTGCAGTGATTCTGTCCCCCATCTTCTCTTTTCTCACCTATAAGAGATCATCAAAGTTGCAAAAGAATTCTCATCTGTAATTTTGTTTTCTTTTTCTTTAATTTCAAGAAATCAATCAAAGGTTTATGTGTGTATAGTACATATATTATCATTATCTTGTGAAATTAATATATACCTTAAAGGCAGGCACAGGTGATGTTGTTTCATTTCGAGGCCTTTTCGTTGGTGCTTCACTGCCACTTTTCTTCGCTGTTGTTGTTGTACTAGTTGATTCCCGTACTTCAGATATATTCTGCTGGAAATGAGTGAACCAAAAGCTTGAAGGTGTGTTTTTTGATGAATTAATATATATATATATATATATGTAATGCTATTTAATATTATCATATGACATTCATTTAGATGTATGTATGTGCATATATATATACCTTGGGTTTTTCTTCGAAACTTGATGTAGGAAATTGCGGTTGCAAGGAAGGGAAAAAGTTAGGACGAACATCAGTCATGGAGCTCGCAGATGCATTCCAAAACGGGGCGTTGTTAGAGAAGTGTAATTGGCTATGAGGAGATTGTTTAGGGGGTGAATTTCTCAAGAATTGAGGCACTTTAGACCAAGAAGGCATTAATTCATTATTAGTAATGCAATAATTTCCTCCATAGGGATAATTCATCGATAAAGACGACTGCTGCTGTTGTTGGTGTTGTTGTTGATGTTGATGTTGATGTTGATGTTGTGGAGTATCAGATACTAATAGCCCTTGGAACATAGTTGAAGGACTGCCATAAATAGCTCCTGAATCCATTTGGAAACTAGTTTGCAATCCTTGACATGTTACAGTACTATCACTTGAACTTTCATGAGGACTAAACTGCGGTTGATCTAAAGAAAAACCTCGCGGATTCATATGCTTGTTGAACTCATTCATCGAAGAAGCACCGCCAGCACTAACACCAGTAAACACTCTCTCTCTCCAGTGCACTTGAGATGATCCTCCAATCCCAGTTTCTTGCTGATTATAACTTGCACTTGAATTCAAATTCTCTTGCAACATCGAACGGAAACTACTCTCATGCTTATCTCCTCCACGTCTGCAATATTTCACAAGCAAAATCAACAAAATTTAGCCATAAAATCTTGTTCATAGATCTTAAAGACAGATTAACACATCCTAGGTTCAACATATCTATATATATACACTTACAGTAAGGCTTGGTTCCAATCCATGGCATGTGAAGAAGAAAGGCCTAAACCCATCATTTGCAAGTGATGATCACTGCTAGAAGAATCTTGACCTTGTTGCAGCTTTTGGGTATCATGAAAAACAACAGAACTATCAGAAACAGATGAAGATTCGATAGAAGATCTTGCTTTAACATCAACCATTTCAGAAGGCCAAGCACCAATATTAAAGCCGCCTAAACTGTTAAGATGCCCAGAAGAAGAAGAAGAAGAGGAAGACGATGATCCTGTGCTATCAAACCTCGTTCTTGATGATGAATCCCACCAGTTTGTGCTTGAGTTAAAGTCATCAGCCATGGCTGTTGCTAAAAGCTGAAGCTGCTGCTTTATAGTTGCTATGGTTTAATTAATTTCTTGAACTTTTTTTTGATTAATTGAAAGATAGATTCTTGGTTTCTTGGAGAGCGTTTGGTTGTTGATTTATTATGTGGTTTACATAAAATGATAGAAATCGGTTCGCTGCATCTTAAGGGTATTTATAGTTAAAGAAGAATGCTATTTGTATTTGGGTTCTGTGCAGTGCTGTGGTGTGGTGTGCCCAATCGAAGAACTAACTGGAAATGTTGTTGTTGGTGTGGTTGACATTTCTATATGAGATGATTAAGTTTTTAGACCAAGGAAAGGTCTTTATTAAAAATTTATTTTTAGTATAAAATTTTAAAGTTTTAATTTTATTTTTTTTGCTTAATTTTTAGTTCAATTCAATATATAGTGTATATAAAAAGAAATTGTAATATTGGCAATGGAGGTGTCTCCAATGAAACCAAGCCAGGTTATGATCCACTTGTAATGTGGAGTCATTTGCCCAATTACAAGGAGTCTGTGCAATGTATTTTGTCATTTCACCTTTTATGTTTTGTCTTCCTTTTTTTTTTCCCCTTTTTGTCAAAAATTTTTTTTTTTTTTTTTTTTGAGCTAAATTGATAATCTTTGTTTTTTTCAGTAATGATAATTGCTAATTATTTCTATAGTAATAATTCACACTAGAGAGGTTGGATGGTTAATTTTTAATTAAATTAGTATTATCATTACTACTTAAAATTATTAATTTATCATATAAATAAATTAGAAATCGAAAAGTATTATTCATCAATAATTACATGATAAAAATATACCTGCAAATAATTTTTAAAATACATTTTTATTTTTATTTTATTATATTTAACTGTAAATGATAATAATTAATTTTATAGTCATAATCTAATAATTTATGTTATTAATATAGCTATATTATGCATCTCCTATTGTTGCAATATTAATTTTTTGAATAAAACTATAGTTATTCAATAATTGTTTATCACGCATTCTTAATTGAATATCAAATTCTCTATGTATAACATACTCGCCATATTTGTAGTCCACCCCATTAATATAAAATATTAAAAAACATACTTTTTTATGAAATGTATTATAAGGTTAATAAAAATTCAAAAAGTAGACTAAAAATATATTCTCAAAACTATAAATGAATATGCAGAAAAAAACTATAAATGAATAGATTAATTAAAATAAAATTAATCAATTTTAATGAGAGTATATAGAAATATATTATTATTTTCGTTCTTGAAAAAATCATGTTATTCCTATTTCAAATATTTAACAGCAAATTATCACACCACCAATTTAACACGAGATGGCCGGATATGTTTTTACTTGCAAATAGTTTCAAATATCACGATCAACGTATAGACATAACAGATTTGTCTAGCAATATTTTGCATACTTTTTTAAACAAAAATTCTTATAATTACTAATTATATATAAGGAAGAAGAGGAAAGGTTATAATTGATATTTCCAAAATAAAAGCTCTAAATGCAACATTAAATAGTACGTAGATTTTAGTTATTGCAAAGTTCTATGGAGGCTCAATTCTATTATGAACTTCTTCGTGCAAAAATTATAGAGATAATTTTATTTATATTAAAAAAATAGATAAAATATTTAAAATGTGGAATTTGTTTAGCATTTTATAATTCTTAAATTTTTTCTAAGAAAAGATAAAAGATCAATAATATATCTTGATAAATATATAATATGAACAAAGCACAATCAAAAAGTATTGAGAAAAAATCTCATTCAAAATATGAATTCGTTCGTCACTATTTTTCACTTGTGTTGACAGAAATATTTTAATTTGCAACTTCACAATTCATTCGATAATTTTTATGCTCCACTTCATGGCATTAATTAGTCATAAATCAATTTTATGATCTTTAATTGAGTACTAACAAAAAGTTTAATAATAGAGAGAACTATAAACTCCATATAAGTTTAATAATAGAGAGAACTATAAACTCCATATAGAAAGACCACCAAAACCCTATAAAGTGATTAAGAACTTCATGAATGAAAAGCAAAAGAAATAAATAAAATAAACAAACAACTTTAAGATCTATATTTATTGGATGAAAAAGAAAAAGAACCAACGTTGATCTAAAAGATGATCGACAGTGACCAAAAATAAAAGTATTTAATAAAGAAACCTAGAGAGAAAAGAGAAAAGAGGTGGCTAGGATTTTTCTTTTAAGTGAGAGTTGGAGTGTCAAGTTGCAAAGTAGAAAAGTTTTGTCAATGCGATTGAATAATAACAATAAGAAATTTATAATTTCAGTAAAATTTTATTTTAGTATTTCTTAATTGTACTATTTTTTATTTTTATTTTTCATCAAAATGTACTTTTTAATCTTTAATGAATATAGGCCAATTGGTCTAAAAAATCTAAACATTTATAACTTGTTGTAATTTTAGCCCACTTTTAAAATCTTGGCAAAAATAGCCAGATTTGAAAAATTAGGAGCAATTATAGCTAAAAATTGAGTGGGAAGGTGTTGACATGGCATCTTAGGTGGCACCACTGATGTGGGGCCTATTGCCACATCAACTAAATATTTGCATAAAAAAGCCAAACATTTTTTATTTGTGGCGAATTTAGCCCAAATTTTTAATTTTGGCATAAATATCTTAATTTCTCTAAATATATTATATTTTATTAATAATATGTAATATCTATCAATTAATTTATTTAGAAGTTTATGAATATTATTATAGATTTTTACCCATATATAGCAATTGAAATTCATTCATATAGTCAATTCCAAGCATAAAAATTCTCAAAAATTGATTATGTGCCAACTCATTTAGAAGTTCATGAACTAACTTGTTTATAAGTAAAAATAAAATATCTAATTTTGAAA
>CATIWO010302598.1:0-15816 GCA_949673435.1 Macaranga tanarius
AAAAATATACTTAATACTTGCCTCATGCAACTTCAAACATTTCAGAACAAATCGATATGCAAAATCATAGCATATATACTTCAAAATCTAACTCAAAAATCAACCGAAATCAATATCAAAACCAAAAACATCCACTCACTATTTTCTCCAGCCGAATCCTTCTTCTGTTTGTTGATGTTGTTTGCTTCTTGAAACTCCAGACAAATCCTTTATCTTTCTCTTCCTTTTCTTCTCTTTTCTTTCTCCCTTCTCCCGTTTCTTTTTTTTTGTTTTCTCTACTGCAGAAAACTTTCTTTCTTCTTTTCTTTTCTTATCCAATTCTATACTTATCCACCCTTTATTACGTCTTAATCCCTCTTCTTTTATTTCTTTCAATTTCGTCCTTAAACCTCATTTAGTAACATCAAACTTTGATGTCTGATAACAAGTCCGCATTAAGTGTTTATCTCAAAACACTAGAATGCCTTATCAATGTCAATTTCATGCCACATGCTTATTCGATATCAATTATTGACTTATTTACTAAAGAATCAAACTCCAAAACATATTTCAGAACAGTGGCAAATAATTATTAAATCATCAAATTTGATTACTGAACAGTAATACATTCTTAATTCACAATCATGAATAGTAATCCAGGACACGGATGTTACAACCAGTCTAGACCTCATGGGCGAGTACAACTTAGACCAGGGATGTACATGTATGTGTATAAGATTCAAATTAAATGCAGACTGAATTAGTTATATAAATTTATTTTGATAGGACCAGCCTATGCTTTAGGCTTGTTTTGAGAGTTTCAGGTAGAAAATTTTGTACCTAAATATGGGTTGCCACTAGTAGTTCACTTTCCATTTGCTTAATTTGTTATTATTATTATTACTTTGCCTATTGGGACAAAATTTGGAAGGTGACACACACATATATACCTAATACATGAGTTTATAATTGGAGTCAAATTCAAATAAGAATAGCAAATTGAAGTATTTTTGGATAGGGGATTCTACTACTCAAAAGAGACAATTTAAAGTTTGGATAAGGGTTATTTTCTTGTTTTTCAATTAGTGGTCTGGCAAATAAAATTTCATGCTTTTTAAGTTGGCTTCTATTCTATCATCCTGCTGTGTTCACCTCACCACACCACCAAATAAATTAAATATACAGATTATATATATATAGAAAAAATTTAAAAAACATAAATAAACTGAAACTTTACAAGCTCGATAATTGAATGTTTATTTATTACGTGAAAGATTAAATAGTTAAATGATAAAAAAATTTGATGATATTAAAAAATTATAGTTTTGATCTTTAATTATTGCAAGAGTAATTTTTTTTTTTAATTTCAAAAAACAAACATACTCATATATTGAAATTTAAGTCGCTATATTTAATTTTCAATAGACATTATAAATTATAAGAAATGAAAATTGAATAGGCATCACATCCCTTTTTATTCATCATACTACACAATCTAATAAATTATAGGAGTTAACTAATCCAGTTAAAATCAGTTTAGGTTTGCATTAAAATGGAACATGTGAAGGTTCCAAAAAAATTCAATTGAAATTGTAAATTGAATCATGTGATCCTTTTGAGAAAGATCTTGGTAGCCATAGCATTAAGTCTGAGAAATTAATCCTTATAACTCCCATTTATGTCCCATCAATTGTCATTAATGCTAAATTGTTTTGCAACATGTAACTGAAAATGACTTGGTAAATTACATTGTTTAGCATAATACATAGCCACCACATCGTAGTGTGTTACAATTTCATTTTTTCACACAAAGTTTTACATATGAATAATAATAATAAAAAAAAATAGCACTCGTCGTCATATTATTCATGAAATTATAAATAAAATATCATTTTAATGACAACGTTGAAATCTTTAGATTATATAGTAACATAGCTTTTTTAATAAAATATTTCCTCCGTTCCATTCCAATTGTCGTTTTAGAAAATAAAATTTATTCCACTCTAAATGATATTTTTAGATTACCAATAAAAAATAAATGTTTCTTTTCTACTTTACCTTTATATTGGTTTTTGAGTAAATATTTTTTTTAGTATTTTTAAGATTGGAGTAATTACAATTAATAACTTTTATTTTTTTAAAAAAAGTATAATATAGTCATTTGCACCTATAATTATGTCTATTAAATAGGATTCTTAATCTTTATGAAACAATGTTAAACGACAATTGAAATGGAACGAATTGAGTATTTATTATAAAAATAACAACTTTTATTAATATTAGCGGCTAGAGAATTTACAATTGAAAATCTTTTTTATTAGTATAATAAGAAGGGGTGTAATCAAATGAATTTTGACTAGTTCGGACTTAATTGATTTAGTACCGTACTAAATTTATTATGTGAGTTGTCATTCATGAATTGTTCACCAATCTAAAAAACTTCAAAAAATTATAAAATAAGATTATTTATTAAAAAATTTTAAAAAACTATATCATATTCAATACAAATTGTAATTTTATTATAATAATATATTTTAAATATTTTTATGTTTATTATACTAAAGATATATATATTTAATATCAAACTATTAATATAATAAAGTTATAAGTTAGTTTGGATATTTATATTCAATTTTATTTAAAAAAATATTAAAAAAAAAAAAAGACTTCAAGCAACTCATAAATATATGAACTTGTTTACAATCCTTGAAGAGACCAAAAAATCCAGTTAAAAAAAAAAAAAAACAATTGATAAGGGTTTTTAAGATCAGCTTTTTCCAGAAAAGCAGTGTCAGCTTGGTAAGAACCTCTGCAAAAGATGTCAATACCTTTGACAGACAATAGAAAAAGAGCAAAAACAAATCAGCCATGAAAAAAATCAACTCCTATAATTTGGGGGGCATTTCTGTACTTTTACCTTATCCACAAATCCACATAAAAAAAAAAAAAAAAATGTGTTACAATACAATGGGTTAAATCCAAGAGAAGCAAAAACAACAACAAAAAAAGGAAAGAGAGCTGTGCAATTGCAATTGCAACTGCTTTTATGTTTTGCAAGTGTGGCCGCTCCATACACACCAACACCAACACCAACCCAAATCATTTCCTTCTTCTTCTTGTAAATTCTTTACTTTCTTTTTTAGCTTTCAACTTGGTTCCCTTTTCTTTTTCCACTTCTTCAGTTTCTTTGGCTATTTGATCTCAAGAAATAGCATTAAGAAAAAAAAAAAAAAAAAAAAAAGAAACTGCTTCACTACACTTCATCTTTTTCCACAATGTCAGCATTTTAGCATTTTTCAAGTTTATTTTAACACAACCCACTTCTCTTTCTATTATATCATCATCATCATCAAGAACAAACAACAACAACATGGCTTCTAAGACCAAGTAAGTTTAACATGAACATACCATACATGCTCAATTCTCTGTCTCTAGATCTGATTTCATGTTTTATTGTTTTAAGGATTTGTATATTTGTTTTGGGTATTATAAAGTTTTCAATTTTGACTGCAATTATGCAATTTTGTTATTGGTGGATTGGATCTTTGTTAGGGATTTATTTTGTATTTTTTCCCTCTAATTGCTTCTTCTTCTTTTTTTCTTTTGAATTCAAAGGCTATTTCTTTTTCTCTCTCTGATCCCCCACTTTTTTTTTTTTTCTCACCGTCTCTAGTTCTGTGCTGTGAACACATAAAAATGCTGTTTTTTTTTTTTAAATATAAATAATTTGGTTTAGAATTTGATGTGGGTTCTAGTTCATGCTTGCAGTTCTTAATGCTGATCTTGCTCAATTATGTATTTCTTGTGGTAATTTAGTTTCATTTTTGGATCTGTTGGTGACTTCATATACTGTTTCTGCTTGAAATATTTCAGATTGGTTATAATGTAACTGTATGCCTGTGCTATAAGATGAATTTGATTTTGTTGTGAATTCACAAACTTTATTTTTCCTTAAAAAGTTTTCAACTTTGGCGTAGATCCATTGTTATTCACAATTTATTGAAAATCTATGACTTGAGTTTTCTTGCATTTGGATTTTAAGACATTGGATATTTATCTCCAATGGATTTTCATTTCATGTTGTAATGTTGATTGTTTTAAAAATTGAACAGATCTGGATTATCTGAAACTCCAAGCAAAGCATCACCAGCAACTCCTAGAGTGAGTAAACTGAGCAGAGGAGTCAAATCAGAGCCTGATTCGCCTGCTCCTACACAGAATTCTCGCCTTTCAGTTGATCGTTCTCCAAGAACAATTACTCCAAAGATCACTATTGATCGCCGGTCACCCAAGGTCACAACACCACCTGAAGTGAGTAGTGCTAATCTTCATCATTTTATTTAAATTTCCATAAGCTATTCTAATGGAAAGAATTTTTTTTCTATGCATTTGGTATGATTATGAAGAAAATGGTAATTAAAAGTTTAGGAAATTTCTTGAAGATAAATCTTGAAATGGGCAGTATTTCATGGAGCTGGTACTAATGAGAAATTAGATAAACATGCCTTTTGTCAGTTTTTTTATTGTATTCTTTTTCTGCAATTATTGATTGGATTTCGTTATCAGAAACCACAGACAAGGGTGGTCAAAGGGTCGGAGTTACAGGCTCAATTGAGTGGTGTCCAGGAAGATCTAAAGAAAGCTAAAGAGCAGATAGCAGTGATTGAGAAAGAGAAGGCACAAGCTATTGATGAACTGAAACAAGCACAAAAGGTTGCTGATGAGGCAAATGAGAAGCTTCAGGAAGCTTTAATGGCTCAAAAGAGAGCCGAGGAGGATTCTGAGATTGAGAAGTTTCGTGCTGTTGAGTTGGAACAGGCTGGGATTGAGGCAGCACAAAAGAAGGAAGAGGAATGGCAGAAAGAACTCGAGGCTGTGAGAAACCAACATGCTTTGGATGTGGCTGCTCTTCTCTCTACCACTCAGGAGCTTCAAAGGGTGAAGCAAGAACTGGCCATGACTACTGATGCAAAGAACCAGGCACTGAATCATGCTGATGACGCCACTAAGATTGCTGAGATTCATGCAGATAAGGTGGAAATTCTTTCATCTGAATTGACCCGGTTGAAGGCCTTACTTGATTCAAAGCTTGAAACAGAGGCCAATGAAAGCCACAGGATGGTGGCAGAGCTCACAGAAGAAATAGATATTTTGAAACAAGAACTTGAGAAAGCAAAGGGGTTTGAGGATAAGTTGATTGAGAAAGAGGCTTTCATTGAACAGCTCAATGTGGAGTTAGAAGCTGCTAAGATGGCTGAATCTTATGCACGCAGTTTAGTAGAGGAGTGGACAAGTAGGGTAGATGAATTAGAGATGCAAATTGATGAAGCAAACAAGTTGGAGAGGTCTGCATCTGAATCCTTATATTCGGTCATGAAACAGCTTGAGGAAAACAATGATCTATTGCATGATGCAGAAAGTGAAATTGCTGCTCTTAAAGAGAAGGTGGGTTTGTTGGAAATGACAATTACAAGACAGAAAGGGGATCTTGAGGAATCAGAGCATCGTCTTGGTGCGGCAACAGAAGAAACTTCAGAAATGGTGAAAAAAGTTGAGTCTTTGAAGTCTGAATTGGAAATAGTGAAAGAGGAGAAAGCTCAGGCATTAAGCAATGAGAAACTTGCGGCTTCTACCGTTCAAAATCTATTAGAAGAGAAAAATAAACTCATTACTGAGTTGGAGAATTCCAGGGAGGAGGAGGAAAAGAGCAAGAAGGCAATGGAAAGTCTAGCTTCAGCCTTGCATGAAGTGTCTACAGAAGCAAGGGAGGCCAAAGAAAAATTGTTATCCAGTCAAGTGGAGCATGAAAGCTATGAAACTCAGATAGAAGATCTAAGATTAGTCCTGAAGGAAGCAAACCAGAGATATGAAACCATGGTAGATGATGCAAAATATGAGATTGATTTTCTTAAAAATACTGTTGAAGATTCTAAGAATGAATTTCTGAACTCCAAGGCTGAGTGGGATAAAAAAGAACAAAATCTGGTCAGCTGCATAAAGAAATCAGAAGAAGAAAATTCTTCTTTGGAAAGAGAAATAGATAGGCTGGTAAATTTACTTAGGCAAACTGAGGAAGAAGCTTGCGTCAGTAGGGAAGAAGAAGCTCAGTTGAAGGATAGTCTGAAGGAAGTTGAAGCTGAGGTGATTTCATTGCAAGAAACCCTTGGAGAAGCGAAGGTTGAGAGGTTGAAGCTAAAGGAGAGTTTATCGGACAAGGAAAATGAGTTGCAGAATCTTATCCAAGAACATGAGGAGCTCCGAAGCAGGGAAGCCACTTCTCAAAAGAAGGTTGAGGAATTATCTAAATTGCTTGAAGAAGCTATGTCTAAGAAGCAAACCGAGGAAAATAGTGAGCTAACGGACAGTGAAAAGGACTATGATTTGCTCCCAAAGGTGGTTGAGTTCTCTGAAGAAAATGGGCATGTGAAAGAAGAGAAGCCCAGAATCGATCTTCCACCACCTCCGCAGCACCTTGAGGATCGGGGAAACTCACAGGAACAAAATAATGGCTTCAACAATGAGAGTGTTCCAAGGGAAGCTGCCAAAATTGAGAATGGGAATGGAAAACCAAAAGAAGATGAGAGCAAAGAAAAAGAAGATGACTCAGTAGAAGTTGAATTTAAGATGTGGGAAAGCTGCAAGATTGAAAAGAAAGAATTTTCACCAGAAAGAGAACCGGAACAGGAATCCTTTGAGGATGAAGTGGATTCCAAGGTAGAGGATGGTGAGAGCTTTGATCAGATAAATGGTTTATCTTCGACACAAAATGTTGATGATGGCGGGAACTCACATTCAAAGCAGCAACAACAGAAGAAGAAGAAGCCTTTACTCCGTAAGTTTGGAAGCTTACTCAAGAAGAAGAGCACTGGAAACCAGAAGTAGGGGAATAGACCCTTCATGGCCTGACTTATGCCCAATTAACAGGCAGGTATATTGGATAATATCACGAACCTGAGTGTTTGCTTTTTTTCTTTTGCTTCTGATTTTCAGAATAGCTTTAAAATGAAGAGGCTTGTATTATCTTTAGTCTTTTTTTTTTTTTTTTTCCCTCTATTGATGTGATTACCATGTTGGGGAGTGTCATATATGTGATGGAGATTCTTTTTCCCCCCTGCCGTTCTTATCTACATTTGGAAAGAGTGGTGACTTTGAAATTGTATTTTAGTAATGCTTGCATCTATATTACATGAAAAAAAAAAAGATATGCTTAATTGTTGCAAAGACGGTTCATTTAATTGATTGATTGACACTGAAAAGAGTTCTTTGTGGATTTTGTTGCTTCATATGAAATTTTACCATGTAACATGGCTTCACATCTTTTCTGATAGCATGATAGTTTATTGATTCAACTTGAGAACCATCCAATGAAGTATCATAAATTAACAACTCCAGTTCAACTGATCTGTTTATGCTGGAAAAATGCGATGAACTGGGTGAGATCTTTCTGGTGTTGTAGAATATAGAGTTCGTGAAATGCATTTATTTATCATTTCCAATAAGTAGAACACAATCCTGCAACTTGAACTTGGCACACGCTCCTATGAATTTGAAATGCCTGGGTTGTTTCAGTTTTTGTTACATGTACGGATAGCTTATCATGCTGACCACAAAAGTTTGCAATAACATGCAGGAACTGTACATCTTAGACTGTATTACCATGATCACCCAAGTTACAATGTCTCCTGGACAGGAACCTGAATGAAATTTCCTGAATGTGTCTTGTTGCTCCATGAAAGTGCTGGTCTGCTTGTCAGGAAGTTCTTGTAATGATACATGCACCGCCAAATCATTAGATGTTTCTATTTGGAAGCATAGTCCACTACCAAAAATTACTATTGTTGAATTCTCAGTCTCACTTGATTTAAATGTGCAATTTACATCTTCAATTACAAGTTCAGGAATTTACGAGACACACAAGTCAAAAAGATGTTTCAAGAAATGGGTGAAAAAAAAAAAAGCTTCAGTTTGAAGATTTCATTGCCATAATGCTAAAATGCTTTTGGCAAAAGCATGCACAATTGGGTCCATTTGGTGATGGGTGATGCATGCCTTTGTTTTTTTTGCTGCAAACAAATTTTCAACCTTTCAAAGCTAACCAAAATTTCACCACTCTTTTACTTCTTTTGACCAGTCGCAACATTTTGAACTTTCATGCTTGGACCTACCTGTAAATTCACGTTCAATTACTTGAGGATTTTACGTTCAAATTAAATTGAGCGAAACACTCAACAATTTCTCTTCTCAAATTCAATTACTTGAATAAAATTATATTTAAACTATAAAAAATTGCAATCCTAGTTGATGCCAATATATATATTAATGTTAAATAATTATTCATCAATTGACTTTAAGGACGTAATCTCAGAGACATATTCTAGTTTGTATCTATATTAAAGTATATAAAATTTTTATTTACTGATCACTTGTACATTTTTTTTTTGTTTTGATTAATTACACACTCATTTATAATTTTTAAAACTTTTTTTATATTTTTAATTAAATTTTTTTTTAAAAAAAAACATATACAAAGTAAGAACTATAAAATATAACACGAATTATAAATTTTAAGTTAGTAATAAGCATTTGGGTGGTAAGCACTCACCAAAGTGGTGCATCCGTGAGGGATCAATCTCCATGGCCTTCGTCTCCTCTAGGCTCTAACTTACTATTAATTATCTTTAGTAAAAAAAAAATAGTAATATGTTGAAATAAAAATTTAATTATGGAGTTTATCAAGGAATGCAAATTTTTATATAAAACTTTGCAAGAGCATAGCTCTAAAAAATCATAATATTTTTTAAGTGCTCTTGTACATTAGTTGAAGCAATTATGATAGTATCTTTCATGTGCTAAGTTTTAGATCAAAATGCTACAGTAATCTGTGAGGTGTTTGAAATCCCAAAATCAATGAAACACTATTCTCTACTTGAAACAATATATGATATATTACATTTAGACATTAAATATAAATATATATTTTAATTATTTCCTAGTAATATTATATGTACGTCATTTGTTTAACAATTTCTTTCTTTTTTTTTTTGAAAAGGACAATTTCTTTTAGTATATAGATGAATATATATATATATATATATAAAAGATATTTTATGATTTTAATTAACAATTTTCTATATGCAATTTTTTTTTTTACAAATCAAGATATGTGTTTTACTCTGTTAGTAAATTTTTAGAGTATTCAAGAAGTACTAACTATTAGACGTTGCTAATGTGACATAATAATATTAATAATATCACACTAGAAATTGATAATGTAACACAAACATGTTACTAATTTAATATCTTTTTTTTTTTTGTTACATCAGCATTTTTAATGATGACTGTTATTGCAATATACTTTAAATTGCTAGCAAAATAAAATATGTAAGGCATATAATTAGTAAAAAGAAAATAACAAAAATTGAAATTACTAAATCTTCACATGCTGCTTTTCTTCAAACATGTAAAGGGCAAGCAGTGAAGTTGCAACCCAAATCCAAATCCAAATCCAAATCCATTCCTACAAATGGGCTGCAATTAGGGGTGAGAAAAAAATCAAGAACCGATTAACCAAACCGAACCGACTAGTTCGGTTCGATTTCTGTTTTCAATTTAGAAAACTGAAAATAACTGAACCGACCAACTTAGATATATATTTATTATAAAAATATTAAATAAAATATATTAATTAGAAAAAATTATACATAAATATTAAAATTATAAGTAAAAAATATTTTTTTAGTTATATAATTAAAGAATAAGCTTAAAAAAATTATAAAATAATAAATAAAAAATAAAATTAATTAACCTAATAACCGACCGAACCGAACCGAGTAGGTTCGGTTAATTTAGGTTTTTTCTCTGGTTCGGTTCAGTTTCGGTTACAATTCTTCCTTTATCGGTTTTGGTGGTTCTTTGACAGAACCGACCGATGCTCAGCCCTAGCTGCAATAGGATTTGGTCGACGGTGATTTTATTAAAATGAAAAATATATTTTAGTTTTTAAACGGATTTTCTTATTATATTAATATATTAAAAATATTACTCATAGATATTTTTAATTTAATTTAAATAATTTTATTTTAACACTTTAAATAGTAAAAAAGTATTAATAATGTGTTATTTGAGCCTGTTTTTTTTTTTTTTTTATCAAAGACAGCTCTGAGGGCTCTTGAGAGAGCGGAAGGGAAGGGGGAATTTAACCCCGCCCTACTACATGGATATCAACAAAAGAAAAGATCCATATGGACCTATTAATATACATAGGGGAGAGCATCGGTCGGTTCGGTTGCCAAGTAGACAAAATCGACCGGTTTTGAAGTTGTGTATTTACAAGCCGAACCGAACCGATCTTACAAGGTGGACCGGTCGGTCGGTTTTCGAAATGAATTCGGTTTCTTTGGTTCAGGTCGGTTCCCAATTTCGGTTTGGGCCACTAAGGGCTGGGCTTAAAAAAATTGAAACCCAACTAAAGTTTGCACATAGTTAATATTTTTTTCAGACTAAAATATATATAATACATTAAGTCCATATACATAAAGCATGTAAATTAATTACATGTAAATTGCTTTACAAAAAATTAAGTCCATATGCCGAAAAATAAATGGACACTGCAATTGAATGTATATAATATATATACAAAAAGATGTTTGTTGTTTACAAACAAATGAGGCATGCAGAACTTGTGCAGCAGAAGTGTGGTATGATGCCTGCAGAATACCAAAAAATACCAAGATTGCAGCAGGCAAATTGTAAAAGAATGTCAAAAGGAGGCAGTCTCCATTCTCCAGAAATCGAAATACAAGTCACTGCAAAAAAAAAAAAAAAAAGAAGAAAAAACATAAGAAAAAGCATTAGTGACTCAAAAAACATGAGAAAAAGAAACAGAATTAAAAAGAGGCTCAGGTTGCTTTGTATCAGTCAATCCAATAGTGCAGCCACATTTCTGATAGCTATTAAAAATTAAGCCACTAAAAAAATTTAAGCATGCAGTATTGTAACAGTCAGAATACATAGGGTGGAAGCTTTCATCATTGCCTCAAAAAATTATGCACATGCACTGCAACAACAAGCTAAAACACATAGGCACCTCAATAAAAACTAAAGAGTATGCACATCATGTTTCATTGTTGGTCACAGAAACAGGCATAACATATTTAATAGCCACAAAAATCAAGCAGAGCATCACACAGGGACAAGCATCAGAGCATCACAAAGGGACAACCATCCACCAACAAGCAAAGGGACAACCATCCACCAACAAGCAAAGGGACAACCATCCACCAACAAGCAAAGTAGCAAGCATCCACCAACAACAATCAGGCAATGTAAATGAATTTTCAAAAAAATTAAAAGATAAAATTTATTGATTGTGTTAAATTAGGATTTTTTTAATGCAGAATGAGATGAAGTTAGGTTGCTGTTATTGTAAGAAGGGTCAAGTGCTGTTTGGACAGGAAGATCTGCAAAGAAAGGAACAAAATATTAGTTAAACTACATTAAAATTACAGTAAACAAAAAAAAAAGAAAAGGAAATAGGTAATTTCAATTCATATTTACCTCTCTCAAATTTTTTCAAGTCCTCAAGGGTCTCTTCAACTGAGATGGGACTACTAGCCAATCTAAGCCATTCAGATGTGCAAATTAATGCCTCTACTATCTTTGGAGTCAAACAACTCCTGAAAACATCCAACACACGACCACCAGTGCTAAAAGTACTTTCAGATGCCACAGTTGAAATAGGGACAGCAAACAAATCACGTGCCATTCTAGACAGAATTGGAAACCTGTCTGAATTCACTTTCCACCATCTTAGAATATCAAAGGAAGCATCTTCCACAACAATATCTTTAGATAGATATAAATCTAATTCAGACTTTTTATTGCTAATGCTTCCACCAATTTCCATTTTGTGCTTTTTAAATTTTTCTTTTAAAAGAGACATAAATTTCCCAGCCAAGTTCAGATCAGATGGGTCAGCAGAAACAGTTGGCTCAGAATTGCTTCCACCAAAAATATTGGAATACTCCAGGACATACTCATCAAACAAAGTATATAGATTAGATTTCAGAATGAGATAGACAGTTAATCCAGTGTCATCACCATACATTTGCTTGAGTGAGAATTCCATATACTCAAGCTTGTCCCGAGGATCAAAGATATTGGCAAGAAAAATTAGAGTATTCATTTTTTGAGGATCACCCCAGTATTTTTCAAATTTAGATTTCATAGATCGCCCTATAGAAACAACAGAGAGATCATATGAACATTGCCACTCATTCAGCATCAAGTGCAAGTTAGAAATTTCAGAAAAAAAAGAATTAGCAGTGACATATAGAGAACTAGAAATTTGCATTGTCATATCATAAAACAGCTTCAACATGTCAACAAGTTTATTGGCATTTTGCCAATCAGAATAGTCTAGAACATCATCCTTTAAATTTGCCATGAAGGAACTCTCTTGCTCCTCATACTTATCAGAAGCTCTCTCATACAAACAAACAGTTCTAAGCATCATATAAGTTGAATTCCACCTTGTAGGAACATCAAGAGACATACTAGACTGACAGGAAATACCAACAAATTCAGAGATTTCTTTAAATTTTCTAAGTCTGAGAGGTGAATTTCTGATGTACCTCACAACTTCCCTAATCTTTTTAACAGACTTAGAAGCTTCTTTCAAGCCATCATTGACAACAAGATTCAATATATGAGCTATATACCTCATATGAAAATATTTCAATCTAACAGCAGAGGCAGTTCCCCAAGACATAAGCTTCTTTTTAAAATAATTTATAGCAGTATCATTTGAAGAAGCATTGTCAACAGTTATAGAACAAACAGATTTTAAGCCCCAATTAAGCAAACAGTTTTCAAGAGCAGAAGCTATGTACTCTCCCCTATAAGAAGAAACAGGCACAAAATTCAAAATTTATTTTTGAAACTTCCATTCATTGTCAATAAAATGTGCAGTCACACACATGTAGTTTATCCTTTGAATAGAAGTCCAATAATCAGTTGTAATGCTGATTCTGTTAGAGTGCGTGTATAAATTCTCTAAGCTTCACCCTTTCATCAAGAAACATTGAGTAACAGTCCCTAGAAGTAGTCCATCTAGATGGAATTTTGAACCTAGGGCAACAAGTTACCATAAATTTTTTTGAAGCCATCACGTTCAAAAAATTTGAAAGGCAATTCATCAACAATCAACATATGTGCAAGTGCTTTTCGGATGGCTTCTTGGTCAAAATTCCATGTGCCTACTTGTGCTTGAGAAACATCAGATGCAGGTAACATAGTTAATAAAGACTGCCTACTATCTAAACTATGGGGCATCTTTTTACAATTCAAAATATGGTTTTTAAGACTAGAAGTTCCATTTTTTTTAGAATCAGCACAGAAAGTTTTACCACAGTATTTGCATTTGGCAGCCGGGCCCCCTACTTCATCCTTGATTTTCTCAAAATGATCCCAACACTTTGCTCTGGATTCCACCCTTTTTTTTTTTAGCAGGCTCAGGCTACTTCTCAGGGTTAGCAGAGGCTGTCTGTGTCTCTGGAACAGTTTGTGTTAAGTTGGTCTGTGAACTAGCAGCAGTAGCACTAGCTTCCACCCCCAAAGAGTTAGTCTCAGAGACACCAGTGGCAGAAATATTGCCACTGCCACGCTCCATCTATAGACCACAAACAACAAAATAAAAGACCAAAAAAATGGCATTAGTTAAACCCAACAAATTATCACAAAAATGCAGCAATTACAAATCATAAATTTACCCAAAAATACCTTTCTATAAGCTTCTTTTTTTGATGCAGTAGCCTCTGTGAGATTAGGATTACAGATTCACAGTGAATCACAATGAAATGCAATCATTCATAATCATAGCTTCCACCCTTGTGTGAATGTCAACACATTCAGTTTTAGATCACATAAGCCATTGACATCAGTACATCACTAAACAGATAAGCAACAAAATCATAGATTCACAACTTTTGAATCTATAAAGCTTTAAGCTTCCACCTAGATTTGAAGAATTAGTTGAATCAAATACTGACAGTAACAATCAAAGTATCAAACACAGTACAGTACTTACAAAAAAATATCATCGTTACATAAATTATTTTCCATGCAAGATTATTAAAATATGTGTAAAAAAAAATGAGACATCAACTTTTTTTTAGATCTACAAATCCAGTACCAGATCTTAAAAAAAAATTATCAATATAAAAAAAAATCAACACAAAATTTGAAAACCAGATTTACAAATACATAAACATTAAAAAAAACTAAATTTTTAAACAATATAGTCATTAGTCGACATAAAACTCATTTTTTTATTCAAATAAAAAAAACAGTACATAGTAAAAACTATATTTTTTAGTTTTCAATTTACTAAGAATTAAAAAATTGACATCAATATCAAAAAATATTCATCAATATAAAAAAAAAATCATCAATAAGGTTTTTTTTTTTAAAAAAATCATCTCATACATATCAACAGACAACAATCGACATCAATATAAAAAAAAATCATCAATAAGATTTTTTTTTAAAAAAATCATTAATAAAGTTTTTCAAAAAAAAAATCATCTCATATCAACAATCGACATCAATATAAAAAAAATAAAAGCCTTTACCACTGAATAATCACGATTCACGTGAATCTTCACTGTGAGTCTGTTATCTAACCAGAAACTGAGAAAAGGATGATTTCGAATCCAGATCAAGTAGATAAATATTTCATTTAACGAAAAAATAGGCAGAAACAGGGGGCCAAATCAATTTTTATGAAGAAGAAAATGCGAGAGAGAAGAAGAGTTGGGAGGCAGCAGAAGATATAAATGATAAACTACTCAAACTAGGGTTAGTGTTCGTTGTTCGAGAGAGAAGAGGAGAATTCAAGAGAGAAGAAGAAGAGTTGGGAGGCAGCAGAAGGGAAATGAGAAATTAAGGTTAATCTCTGAAGTGTTCCAGATCCAGAGAGAAGAGAAGAATTCGAGAGAGAAGAAGAAGAGTTGGGACTTGGGAGAGGAGGCGGCAGACAGAAGAGGAGAAATAAGAATTTAGGGTTAGTTTAGGTGAATAAGATGAATATATACTAGGTTATATTAGGGTTAGGGTTAGTTGACTTCTTTACCCCTTAGCCGGTTAGGTTTATATTATTATATATATCATATATGTATAATATAATATATATATATTTGGAAACTTTGGTTTTCGGTAGGTAGATACCTTAAACTGAACCAATTTCCAAAAACCGAAGTTGCCTCATCATTTCAGCCGAACTGACCGATTTGGATATCAGCAACCGAGCTGAAGTATTAAACCGGTTTGGTTCGGTTCGGCAATCTCAGCTCGGTCGGTTCTTACACACTCCTAAATATACATACGCATGCTCTATTGAACTCCTGACCTCGACTAATGGGCCGTTTGGATGGACGGTTGATAGAACGTTTGGTAAAAAAATTTCAGCAACATGTTTGTTTGAGTGGCTCACAGCTTTTCTTAGCTTTCCTTAGCGTTTTATTTGTTAAAGAAACGCCTCATTTTAACATCTCCAATTTGGAGCTGTTACAACATTAGGGTAGCGTTTCATTTTTTTTTTTCCATTCATTACCCTTAATTATTTCTCAACACCAATATATTCATCTACAACACAATACAAATTTTGCATATTACTATTAAAAAAGTTGTATTATTTTGAAAAAAAATTATACCACTATAAAGAGAAAATTATGTTAAATTTTATGTCATAAACCGCTTTAGAAACGGACGTCAAAAATAATAATTTGATAAATAGTATTATTCATACACTGTCAAAAAAATTATAGTATTTTAGAAAAA
>CATIWO010302673.1:0-25389 GCA_949673435.1 Macaranga tanarius
TTCCGGCAATGAGGCGCACGCTTCCTTGGCATAGAGGCGCACGCCTCTTTAAGTAAAGGCGCACGCCCTTGTCATCAGAGGCGCACGCCTCTGTAACACCTGTAGTAAAAAAATTAAGTTACAGAACGTGGATCACTCCACGTTCTGTAATGCTGCATTAACTCCTGAGCGTGGGGAGTTAATGCAGGGGGAGGAGAGGCCATAAAGGAAGGGAGAAGAGGGTCTGGAAAAGGGGGCTTTTCTTCTTTTCTTTTGGCTGGAAAAAGAGGGATTAGAAAAAAAAGTAGAGAGAAAAAGCAGAAAGAAAAAAAAAACAGAGAGCAATAAGGAACAAGTGAGAAAAGAACGGAAAGAAAAAAAAAGAAGGTTAGAGGAGAGTCTGAATCCAATCCAGAGGCAAGGAGTGGCAATCTAATAACCTGTCTGAGGGTCAAACGATTTCTGAAACAAGCTTCGCAGTAACTTTCCTATTCTTCTTCTTCAAATTTATTTATTTTTTCATTGGTTTAATTTCTACTTTGAATATCTGGTATTTTGTTCATTATAATGCATGATTTAATGTTAATGTTTTGATTTAACTCATTTCTAACTATTGATTATCGGTTTTAACCATTGTTTATGCTGATTTGAGAATCTGTCATTTGTGAATATTATCTTTGTCTGAGACCAGAAGGCGTGCGTCTGTTCGGTAAGACGCACGCCCCAGTATGTAGAGGCACACGCCTCTACAATTTAGCTTTTTTTGAATTTTCGACCGTTAATAAGGCATGCGTTTTATGTAGGGGCGTGCGCCTCTCCATGGAGAAACGCACGCCTGTGTAACACAGAGGCGTGCGCCTCTGTGTTCCAGAAATTCAATTTATTAATTTTCATTTATCTGTTTTCCCTTGCCTGTTTAAATTATGTTATCCGAATAATTCTAATACTCGTGTCATGTTATGTATCATGTTTTTCAGTTATTCGCATTTAATTTAGTTGTTTAATTATTTAATTGTTGTCTTCTGAAATATTTTGTTATTGTTTGATTCATCGGTATTTCTATTATTATGTTGTAGTGTGTTTACTTACTGTTAATTTTAGTTATTTTATCAAAAGGTTGTAATCATTTCTCCTCCCCCCGTTTCTTTAGTTTATCGTATTTTATTTTATTTTGCTGAATATATTATGTACAAGGGTTGTAATCATTTCTCCTCCCCCTTTCTTTGATTTTTCTGTTATTTATTTTAACCGTGGATGTGTGTATGGATCAAGACCCAAAATTGCATAAAAATGGACTAATAATCAAACTCGGGCTAAAATATAAAATTTAAAAATTGATTGAGGCCCATTCACATGTAACTAAGAAATAATTAAATAATTAAAAATAATAAAATATAAAACACAAACGGAGGCTGATCACAAGGTCGGGTGGGCCGCTAAAAGCCCATACCCAGTTTTCGGACCCAATCTCTGAGGACGGCTGCTGGGCTTCCTCCGTAGAATCCAGTTGCTGTAAAGTGTGTCCCAGGTTTTATTCGGATGGCGACTCCATTCTTCAACCAAAACCCTTTAAAAAGGCCCAACGTTGTACTCCTAGTGGGCCCTGAGCCCACACAGTGCCGTGGTCGCCGAACACTTGGGCGCGCGCTGAACCCCGCCGCCTACAATACCGTTATTATTTTTGCAGTATTTTGTTGTCTTTTTCATTTATTCCACTCAACTACATAAACTCTCAGTAATTTTTTACAAAAATTGTCCATCTATTTCACTGTTGAAACACACTCAAGAGGGGCAAAATTCTAATTAAAAAGGGATTGCACATGTGCATTAGATTCTCCAACAAATGTAAGTACATTATTTGTTATTTTTTCTAATTATTATTATAGAGAAATAATCATTAAGTGCTTAATTATAGAATAATAAAATGATATAATGATTTTTTTAGTTGGTTGAGAGAGAGCATGGGGGTAAGGGATCAAACTTTACTTTCCATATTTGATGTCCACACCTTTTGTCACTTGTACTACTTATAGCGGACATATAATGATAGTGATGAGTTATAATATTATGTGTATGTTAAAATTTAGAAGTTTTGTTGATTTAAAGTGGTCTCTGACTTTTATATTATTTATAACGCCTTTGCTAACACATGCGAACACATATATTCAACATGGACAAAGTTGATTTATTTTGTACTACTGGAGTACATGAGAACACATGCCTATGTTAACATATGTTGAAATTGAAATAACCAATAAGTTGGACACAAATTGCCTATCTTTTCACTCATATTACGAAGAAGTACCATAAAGAATTATATGTTGAAATTGGCAGAAAAATGTATGCCCAAAAACCTAGGACAATATTTGATGATGAACTGTTGAGTATAATGAATGGCAATGATATCCGAAAGTTGGTTGAGCACCCTTCTTATGACAGTGAGCACTCTTTCATTTACAAAAGCTAAATTGAACATTGAATAAAAAAGAAGAATGAAGCTTAATGGATATATTCCTAATAGTTAGTTTTCATCTTTACACTATAAATACCACTTGAATTCAATATTTAAGAGGTTAGATAGATAGTTGAGAAAATTTATTTTGCAATTAAAGTTTTGTAATTTTATTGTTCTAAATTCTTCTTTGTAAACCTTATTTGTATTTATAACTCTTGAGGGTTGGGGTGTGTTAGTTGATAAGATGTCTGCATCTATACTTTCTTAAGTTAAGAAAATGGGTAGTAATGATTAAAATCAACTTGGGTTAATGTTTAACTCTTGTGTAAAAACACTTGTTATTAAAGTTTAGTGTGAGCCTTTGAGAAAACACTTGTAAAGATTTGTACTGAGTCTAAAAAAACACTCATTATAAAAGGTTAGTGTTGAGTCTCATAAACACTTAATAAAATTGGGTTTCAAAATTCTAACTTGGAGATAAGTTAGGTAGAGAGTAACATTGTTGATAATCTGAACCTTTATAAATCATTGTATTCATCGTTTCCTTTATCTCTTTTAATATCCTCAATTTCCTTTTAATTTTCTTTTAATCTTTCAATCTTCCATTAAACAAGCTAAAATCTCTATTTACCCCATTTTTAGGGCTTTTTCACAGAGTGTTGGTAAGAAATTTATATATTTTTCTTTTGTCAAATTTATTTCAATTTATTTGTAAATAAAACTAACAACGTACTTGTTGTTTTCTGCAAAGTTAGGAGTTATAGCGGAGCCTATTCACTAAAAGATTTTCAAGTTGAACCACACAAAAAAGGATGGGTTCTTTATAGATAACCAATCACAAAAGTTTAGCATAAGTTTTATAGAAAAAAATCAATATAATGTTATAATATAAATGTTTTTATTAAAATATTTAATAATTTATTTTTAATTTATTGGCCTATTGATGCCAAAAATTACAATATTTGTGACTTATTGTAAATTTATTCTAATCCTTAAATTTGATAAAAGTTCCCCAATTTGACAAATTATTTACAATTTTAGTACAATATATAATTTAGTCAAAATTAATAAAAAAAATACGCATGTGGCATCTGAGGTGGCTATTGTTTAAGGTGGCACATGGATATCTTTTTAATTAATTTTGACCAAATTTCTTATTGTACTAAAATCGCAAACAATTTGTCAAATTGGGACATTTTTTACAATTTTTAAATGTTGAAATAAATTTTCAATAAGTCACAAATATTGTGATTTTTTTTATACCAATTAGCCTTTATTAAATGATAAGATTGAGAATATGGTTGCTATTGCATCACAACTTACTGAGGAGGGATCACAACCACCTATAGTCGACACGATTGGTATTTTATTTGGAGGTTGTAGGTGGTGAGAAGAAGTAGAGGATGTATAATTTTGGATCACATGCTTCTTCTTTCTACCCCACCTCCATCAGTAGCAATAATACATCAATTCCTTCTGCTTCTGCACCATATGAGAATCATGTACTTCAACTAGTTCAACAACAGTTAATAGAAGAGCGAACTCAGTTGCTTCAGCATGAGCGAGAATACGAGCATGAGCAAGAGTGGGAGAGAAGAGAGCTCGATGTAAAGTGCAAGCGAGTTTTCAGATAACTCAATGCTTTACAACAGGAGTAGGATACTATCCACCAATGTAACACAAGTGGAGGCAGATGATGGCTCATATACAGGCGGTCTGCCAATTGATGGATCATCATCTTCTCATAATTACACTGGTGATCAGATGGATGAAAGCACTCATATGTATATATATTACAATTTTAATTCATTTTATTTCCTTTTATAATTTTATTTCAATTTGATAATTTATAGTACAAATTTAATCTAATAAAAGAATTAACCATAAAATTAATATATTAAAAATTTTAAGAATATATATAGCAACAAATTTAACAATGGCTAAATCCATCGTTGCATTTAAAATTATTTTTCATTAAAAAAATAGCGATGGATATATATATTTGTCGTAATTCCATTACTAATTAGTGATGGAAATACACCAAATGTAGACTAATGTTTAGTGACGGACAGTAAACCATTACTAAAATTTCCATCGCTAATTACAGTAGCAACCACTTTTTTGAACAAGTCCATATTCATCGGTAAAGTTAATTATTATAACATAATAAAATAAAAGAAAATTTATAATATGAAGGGTATTGACTAGTTATGAAATAGAATGGATTATAATTGGAAATAAACAACAATTAGCTAATTGTAAGCAAATGATAATAAATTAATTAGAAATTAAGGTATGTTGAGGAAATACAATACCTTAAAAATTAGAAATTTACATTTCATATGCAAAACTCTAATCAATTCAATAAAGTGGTGGTTTTTGTTCCTGTACATTTACCAACTCCAAAATCTTGATATACCCATTTTAGATTACTAAAAAATATATACAAAAAAGATCTTTCAAAGCTCAAAACATAACTATAAAAAAAAGAAAAGAAATAACCGATTTGAACCTTAAAACCTCAAATGTAGATATTAAAAAGACCCAAATATATATAAGAAGGAATAACAAAAGAAGAATTGAGATAGAGATACATACACATAGGACTTTACAACATAAAAAAAGAATTGACCGAGTCAATGTACAGTGGCAATAGCTATAATGAATTAAGAGATTTGGTTTTTCGGGTGAATCTAAATGCTTCTCGCAATTTCATGTTTATACATTTTCTCTTTTGAATATTTGTTCAATAAATAAAAAAAAATCTCTTTTTATTGAATATTTTTATTTGGATTTATCATGTCATGAAGTGGGTTCAAATTAGAATTTGAAATTATACTAAGTAAATTTTGTATAATTATAGGCAGTAGGATTTAGCGTGCGCCTAATTATTTGGCAATCATAGTACTGAGCAAACTTTACATTAGGAGATATAAAACTGGCCACAAAGGCTAGAATTAGAGGAGTCGTCACCTGGGTAATAACTAGAAAACCAAATATTATGATAGCTGGATTCCATGGAGGCCCAACAATTGCCTTTAGAGACTGAATTTGGATACAGGACTTCCATTTATTTTCTATTTATTATAGTTGTCTATCCTTTAATCATCCCCTTATTATATGCAATATTTCCATTTTAAACATGAAATTTAATTACATATCTTGCAATTCATATTATTATATAGCCATGTCATTTTAAGTTATTATCACATAGTTTGCCATTTATCATGCCATTATAATTATATGTCACCATGCAATCAAGTTATTAATATGCATAATCAATCAACATTACAAATATACATCACAACATACATATATTCAAGCAAATAAATAAGACATACAAAAAAAAGGGGAGGAGAAAAGAGTACAACGTATGAAAAATTAAAATAAAACTTACACTAATATATACTAAAGAAAGAGAAGGAGAAGTATTTAATTAAAACCAATAAATTAAAAATATGATTTAAACATTCTAATAATCTAAGCCCAATTACAAGCTTTTATTAGTCTAACTCCACAACTTACTAATTTGCAAAATCAAAAGGTTAGTCCAAAATAATCAAAAGGTTAGTCCAAAATAATCAAAAGGTTAGTCCAAAGTCCATAATAAATTACAACCCAATAATAAAATAAATAAATCATTAGACTTATTTAGTTGGCCCATTTATCAATATTCATTAAGCCCACAAAAACTCATTAATTAGTCTAATATAAATTAGAATTGAGCCCTACAAAAAAAAAAATACTTCACAAAAAACATAAAAAACTAATTAATAGTTTTAAAAGATGCTGAAATTAGGTTTTATGTTCATAAATTCTATAAATGATGATGTTTACCCATTTCCATTCATCCTAATCCACTTGTATTAAATAACTAGTATAGATCATTATAGGGTAATATATAAAAATTAAAAGAAGCATAAGATTTTTATCCTCATTTAAATGGATTGAATAATTTTGGGTATAGGTAAACAAATTTAAATCCAATAATTTACTGTTAATACCTCAATTTTAAGAATACAAAGAATGTATCAAAAAATCTAGTAATTATCACTATTCTAGTAATCTCATAAAAATTATTGTTGTGAAAGAAAATGACAAAAAATATAAAGAACTTTAAGAAAAAATTTGAAAAAGAAATTGTGTTAAAATTAAATAAAATAATTTTTGTCATTTTTTCTTTTTTGAGGATTTAATTGTAATTTATTAAAAATTGAGGGAGTAAAATTGTAATTTATCATCTCATGTGACTTTATCTTTGATTTGTTTTATTATGTTAGTTTATTAGGATTTATTTATCTTTTTATTTATTTGTTTATTTTTATCCTATTAGGTTTAAGTTAGTTATAAATATCCTATATAAATGTGATACTCCTCCCCACTGGCACCTTCGTCGGTCAGTACCATGCTCCTTTACTATTCGTCCGATGCACCGACGTAGAGAGGCATCACTTCTAAGTTAAAACCTAACATCATTTCATTTCCAGCTCTTTCATATCATTCGACTATCTGTAACATATATATATATATATGTATGTATAATCACTAATAGCATTCATTCAAGAATAAATAAGAATGATGGCAAGATCAACAACTACTAAACTGGTATAATATACATATTTAGTGTTTTGTCACAGGAGGGCTAAAAAGGGTAAAGAGGATTATACAAAAATATCTACAAATATACACAAAAAATAAATATAACCCATCTACCCAGTATGGTGGCCAAACTAGCCTTGGAGAGTAATGTAGTAACTACAACAAAAATATAGTTACTCTCCATCACAAGCTCATCCACAAAAGAAAAGAGAAAGTCTGGATGCTACTAAGTCCAGGTCAGGGAGACCCGGACCCCCGGTGTGGTCGCATGTGTCACTGTCACAACCATTAAACAGCCGTCTAAGAAGTCCTATCGCTTTGTGTGAGTATAGTAGTCTAATGCGATAGACTCTAAAGATACTCTCAAAGATACTATGGCGTCAGCATCATGTCGGATAAAGTAATGAACCTCCGTCTCCTTCCCGACAATATTATAAGTCACTATCCAATGGATAGCCATTCTATGTACAATATATATACAATATATATTTTATACTGAAAAGAAAAATAAAAGTAGAGTGGTGAGTATTTTCTCAAGAAAATACCCAGTGAGTAGACAAAATACAACGCTATTGTAAGAAATAACAGGAATAATCAATAACCGGAACATTTTTTAAAAATAGTCAAAATCATTTCCACCTTACTCATAAAATAAGTTATAAAGATTAAATAAATTTATAATCAAATTAAAAGAATCATTTAACTTATTTCTTTAAAGATTCAAATTTGGCTTTCCGAAATTTAAACTTCTTTTCTGCCTTTTGCTTATGTCAATCACCTTTTCTTTCAATTATTTCATTCTTATATTATGCACAGCACAGTACAACACAGTACAATTTACCAAAAATATTCAGGAACAGGTCAGGTTTCTATCGATGTAATGGATACCAATCAGCACATCGAAGGTTCAATCTAGGTATGCATATAATTATATACCACTTAGATTCACCCCAAAGGTTTTAATGAATCTCGAGCGCTGTCCCAAAAATAATTATCATAATCACATATCTCATTTCTGTCAATTCTTTATTGTACCCTAGGTACAAAAATATCATTCACTTGTGAGTTGTTATGTCCCAAATACAGTCTTACATCTCATAGAACCCAGTCGTACCCCAGACACGGTCTTACTACAACCTTTTCTTTCAATGTACATGTGCTCACAATTTTATAATATTTCCAAATTTATTTATATTTCTAATCAAACCAAAAATATGTATTTACTTCGTAAATCATGTATATTATAAAATCAGTTTAAACACCAATCAGAATCAACTCAAAACAATATTTTTTAATCACTGAGGCATCGACACAATGCAGAGGCATTGCCTCTGTGCCCACTGAGGTGCCGCCTAATTGTCTTTTGATTCACTAAGGCGCCGCCTGATTGGCCTAATGAGACATCACCTTAATGCTCAATAAGGTGCCACTTGAGGGCCTTGGTGGATTGAGGCATCGCCTTATTACAGTAAGGCGCCATCTTAGTACAATCAGGCGCCGCCTCATCATACTGTTGCAGTGCTACAATTTTTAAATTTCAATAACAGACTCAGAAATCAATTCTAAAACATCCTAAAAATCAATAAAAAGAAGTATGAAAATAAGAGAATTGAAGAAAAGAAATCCACTCACAAAAATGTAGGTTCCTCCCTCTTTTTTCCATTCTTCCTCCTTCGGCTGCAGGCTTCATCTTCTGCCCTTTCTTTTTTTTTTCTTCTTCTTATCTGTAGAAATAGCGGTTTAAGCCATTTTACAGTTTATTCCCTCAACTTTATTTCTTTTAATTTAGTCCTTCCTCCAAACTTATTTCTATTACAATTTAGTCCTGATCCAAAATAACTTTAATTATTTGGGTGTAGATATGACAATAAATATCTTTTTCTCCTAATTAAAAAGAGGATAAAAAATATACAGACAAGATAAAACCTCTTTTAACCCAATTTTTCTACATTCTTTTTTAGATTTTTTCTATTTTTCTTCTATTTTTTTCAATTATATTCTCATATAAATTTTCTTTTCATCTAGCTTTTTTAGGAATTAGGTTTAAAGACCATCAATAAAATTGGTAGACTTAAGTTTTTTTTTTTCAAATCAATTTACAAACAAAAAGTATATTTTCCTATCCATTTTTTTTTGGAGTGATTCAGTAGTCCAAGCCCATCCTTACAACACAATAATAATCCTTAGAGAGACAACTCCTTCAAGTCAATCTGGAGGTAAAGATTTTATTACTAATTATTTTAGTTTTGCATTCTTTTGTTTGTTTGCTATTCGTGATTTGCCTTTCTTATTTTTGATTTTGTCTCATTAAGTTTTATTTATAAATAATTTATTTGTAATCATTTAATATGTAAAATTATTTTAAAATTATCTAATAACTTAATTAGATTTACATGTAATACTTTATCATATTTAGTGTACAAATAATAGATAATTAAATATAATTAAATAAAAGTTGCTAAGCTTCAATAGTCTATCCCTTACCCCTAGATAGGGTACTACCAAAATAGGTTACTGGAACTAGAATTAGGAAACCAGCTTAATGTCTTAGTTCAACCAAAATTCAATGCCAGTTATATTTATGAATGGAATATTAATGGCATGACTGAGTACAAATCATAAACTTCTTACAGTAGATGACAATGGCATCTCATGCATATAAAACCTATGTAGGTACTTCAGATAGAACTGTCGGTGAGCTCCTAATAACAAGATTCTCAGGACAATTAAAAGGATGGTATGATTACCCAAAGGATCGACAGGTGTATAATACAGTAGTATAGAAATCACTGAATACTAAATGCAATAATAAATATGCAAGATGATTAAAGTAATAAATAGACGATAGAGCCGATTATATGTATGTATAAAGAAAATATATATATGAGCTCATGCACCGGAGCCTGCCTTAAACATGCACATGAACAAATTTATATAAACAGAAAATTAAATAATATAGTCTTATGTTAACTTACAATTTTATTACTTGTAGTCAATGTATACAAAGTATTTTAAATATAGAAGGTTTTAGAAAAATTCTTGTTTTAGATTTGGGAGATATAAAATTTTTCCAGAGATACAACTCTTTTAGCTTTGGGAGAAGAGTTTTTACAGAGAAGAATGGAGGTTTTGTTGCCTAAGAGAAGTTCTGCCTATCTTCAGAAGGTGAGCTTCCTTTAATAGACCTTGAGAGGCACTGTTTGGACATAGAATTACTGTTGATGAATAGTATCATATCCTCTGATACTTTTCTATAGGAATGCAGGGGGGTAGGGGTACTGTAGATGAATAATATCTTACCGACCATGTGGTTTTACTGATTATAGGCATGCAAGGTACTATAGATGAATTATACCTTGTCTACCACTTTATTTCTATAGATGATAGTATTTTGACATACTTTTTTTAAATACCCTGATTTTTGCATGGACCTCTTATGGATTTTCAACCTATCGGGTCTAAGCCTTAACTTTTGCATGAACTACCTTTTACAGGTTTTCAGCCCATTAGGCTTTTATTTCAAATATTACAAAAGTTTTAAGAAGGGGAAAATTTTAAAAAAATCATCTTCATTCCCATCCCCTAATTCTACTAGAGCTTCAGAATCTTCAGAAGCTGCGATCTTGGAATTGCTTGAGGATGAACCAGTCCTACTCTAAATTAACTATTTCATAACTTCAAAGTTTCCTTCTCAGTTTTGGCAGCTACTAGTAAAGCACTAGCATGGGACTTTTGGGCTAAGAAATTAGTTTCTTTAGGAGTGGTTCCTAAAAATCCCTATTTCTTTAGCCATAAGTTTACTGTTGGTTTTAAAACATTTTTTGGAATATTGAAGGAGTTCCACTGTTTTACCCTGAATTTTCTTTAGAGGATAATGGCTTCTTCTATGATATGGTAGTCCAATATCCACTAAGAGACCCAAGGTGCAAAGAATTTTAAACAAAAAAGACATAACGGGTTAAATCTTTTTTCTGTCCTAGATGGTTGGTAATTTGTTTTGAAAAGCTCAAATCTTTCCCGAACTTTTGGTTTTAATATTTTTAGAATGGCTCCATAGTTTTTCCACCACCGAGTGAAGTAGGTCGGATATTTGGTAATGTCAATTTTTTCATGGAAAAAGAATTGCCTAAAGTGAGCTTTTTTTCTAGTTTTAGATTAAGAACGTATTGAACCAAGCCTGTTCATAATCCCAGTATGAAAATGTCATACAGAAGTTCAATTTGGTTTTGAAGTTTATGGAAAAGAACTTTAGTTTGGATAAATCCTGCCCCTAGTCTGATGGTAGAAGGACTTTTAGGATTTTATAGGTGGAATATGAGGGATTTTGCTAGATTTTTAAGAAAATAAAATGTCTAAATTTAGAAGAACCAGTATATTCCAAAATGGTTTGATAATATTCTAGTGTTTTGGATAAATTCGAAGGTTTATAAAACCAATATTTTGGAAAATGATTTTTCATAGTTTAAAATAGATCTTTTTTGAAAAATCATTTTTCTACTATAATAATATTTTAAAAAGTGGGTTTTAAAATAAATTTAGAGGATTTTATTTTTAATTGGGTAAGAATAATTTGTGAACTACTTGGAGTAGCCACAGGGTTTATTTTGAGAAAGGGTTTTTAAAGATGAAGATTCTCCTTTCTCGACTTTGGAAACCAATTGAGAGGTTTTACCTAGGACGGCCTATAAAGAGTTTTTAGCCTATTTGACTTGAATAAAGCTCTAAATTACTAATGTCTTTGGGGTTTTGGCTTAGGCCTATAAGGAGCTTTGGATAACCTAGGGTTTTGGAAAGATATTCAGCCTATAATTGTATTTGTTTGGCTTTATCATATGAAAGAGCTTGGGTTTGAGTTTTGGAGGTTTCCTCCTGTTCCTCAGGTTTGACTATGTCATACAAAGATTTATTATTATTTTTTTAGTAGAGAGGTGTTTTGTGGCAGTTTTGGCAGTTTCAGAAGGTTCTGCCTTTTCTTTTCTATATTTTTCGCACTATTATATATTTTATAAGAATTCTCTAGTTAGAAAGTTTGGCAAAGAATTTGTATCTCCTTTAATGAACTCAATTTCAAAATCAAAGATACTTAAAATTACTTGCCATCTTGCAAAAATATGTTTTGATGCAATATTTTGAACATTTTTTTTTGTAAAATGTCTTTTGCTAATTTTCAATCAATGCAGAGTAAAAAATTTTAATTTAATAAATCAGACTGAAATTTTGTGATGCATAAAACAATAGAAAGAATTTCTTTTTTATCGTGGAATAGTTTTTCTGTGTACTATTTTAGTGACCAAAAGTATATTGTATGACTACTTTCCGCCCATTTTGAAATGGTTTTTGAATTCCACTATAGCCTAACTCATTAGCATCAGTCTCAACTATTTCAGAAAGACTGCGGTCTATGAGGTTAAAATAGGGGATTTCTTGAACGTATTTTTTAATTTACTGAACAACTCTTGTACGCTTATTATACCAAGGAACTGGGTTTTTCTTAAGTCTATTATGCAAAGGCTTGGCTATCATTAAAACTTCCCAAGAATCTCTATAACTGGGTTTTATCAAGAATTTTATTAGGGAACTTGTTGGCAAATTCCAAAGACCTCTTAATTGGGGTAATTGTACCATAATAGATATAATGTCCTAAGAATCTAACTCTGGTTTGAAAAAGAGAAATCTTTTTTGCTGAGACAATAAGTCCATTTTTTTGGCAACATAGAAAAAAGTTTTCAAATGTTTTAAATACTGCTAAAGAGAGTTTGAAAAGATAAATACATCATCAATATGAACAATGCAAAACTCAAAATATGGATTAAAAATATCATTCATGACCCTTTAAATTTTTAAAGGTGCATTTTTCAAACCAAAAGGCATCACATTCCATTCATATTATTCGAATGGAACTGTAAATGTAGTTTTATAATAATGTTTTGGATCAATTTGAATCTGCTAAAATTTTAATTTCATGTCAAATTTAGAAAACATGAATGCAGAATGCAATTTTTCTAAAAGATTCTTTTTATTTAGAATCAGATATCAAATACATTTTAGGGCTTTATTTAAAGGTTTATAGTTAATCATTAACCTAGAAGTGTCTCTTTCTATTTTTGAAGCTTTATTAACATAAAAAGCTGCACAACTCCAAGGTGACCTAGATTTTAAAATTAATCCTTTGGATTCTAAACCTTGAATTTCTTTTTTTATAGTGTTGTTGTAATTCAACATTCATCTGAATTGGTCTAGCCTTTTTAGGGATGCTTCTCTCATCAAAAACTTAGTTCATTTGGTAAATCTACCTTATACTGTTTTCTATTCTAGAAGGCACTTGGTAAATCAGAATAAATTTCCTTTTCAACTAAATTTTGAAATTCAAAAATTCTTTATTTTACAGAGTCAATTTTTAATAGTTCTTTAATTTTTTACAAACAGACATTTTATTTTAAAAACATCAAATCATTTTGTCATCCCTTTATTAAAACACTTATCTCATGTTGATAAATAGAATTGGATTTTATCATGTTGAGATATTTGATTTTTGGCTTTTCCACAAAATGAAAACACAATTTTATATGTTTATTTTTAAAATTGATTGAGGTATGAGTAGTCTTATAGAGAGTCATTATATTAGTGAACGACATCCCTAAGATTACTGCATGACTCATATTAGAATTAGAAGAAAAGGTGTTTTAATAAAAAAATCTATTGTTTAAAACACTAGCTTCTATTCTTCCTTCAACTTTCATTTTGGACTTATTTGTAGAATCAAGTCCTTATTTTATTTTTTCTTGAAAATGTTTTGGTATAAGATCGGTTTTAACACAACTGAAATATGCTCCTATATCAAATAAAATAATTGTATCAATTTCAAAATCTTTATCAAATACAAGAGTAAGCTCTATAAGATACTTTCTTGAAACAACTTCATTTAAAACATAAAGAAAATCTTTTGGAAGTTTCTTCATGTTTGCTAAAGCCTGAGGTTATAAGGGGTCCTGAGTACTATTACTATCTTCTGATTCTTTAGTAAGCTTAATGACTAGAAACTGGATCAACTCAAAATCTTTTTGTTATTTCTCCTTAAGATGTTTATCTCAGATTTAATGGTTTTAATCTCCTTCTAGAGTTCTTGGATGATTCCTACATGTTTTTTACTAGCTTTGTTCCTATTTAGTATGGTTGTAAGGTTATACATACCAATATTAGTGGATGATAGCTCAGAGATTTTAGGTTTGGAATCTTCTAAGGACCGCCTAAGTTGATCTAGATATTTTTTCTACATATCAAGGTTATTGATGTGTTGGATAACATTTAGAATCATGGTTTATTCCTTAGTGAGCATGTTTATTTATTTTGGCTTAATTTTAGAATCTGATCCTAGCTCAGAGGATGATGAGGTTGTTACTATCTCATCTACCTGAGGGTTTTGGTCATCTGAGGATACTCCAAAACTGGTTTCAGACTTAGAAGTTTCTACCAATAAGGCTGCTAACCTATCTATGGCATCTTCTTTTAGCTATAATTCCTAAAACTTCCTAGATATCTTACACTACTTGGAAATATATCCTTTCTTGCCACATTTAAAGTAGGCGACATCTCTAAGGCTAGTTTTCCTAGGTTTAGAGGTTTTAGATTTCCTAGAGGTTTTATTGAAAGGTTTTTTATAATAAGATTCTTCCTAGGTTTTAGACTTAGAGTGTCTTCTAGACCTTGACTTTTTAAAGGAGGAAGGTTTTTTAGAGGATGACTATTTCTTACAGTTTCCACTATAGGTTTGACTCTAGGTTAGACTTAAAGTAAGGTCAAACTGTTTACAGAAGGTGCCTACTTCATGTCTAGTTTGCTTCATCTTCCATTTAAGATATTTTTGGAGTTTAAGATGTTGACAGATTTTAAGACATTCTTTTTAGGTTAGACTGATCATTCACCATAGGTGAGTTGATCATAAGGAATGATATGCCTCCTAAAGGCTTGCCTAATGGAATTTCTAACTTTCTCTTCTAACAAGGTAGGGAGTCCTACAAAGAATTTCTCCTTCCAAAAAGGTTGGTTGGAGTCTTCTCTAAGCGTGACTCTAGAGAGAAAGGTTGACTTATACAATTGGAAGTCACTAATTTTTTACACCTAAGGGTTTGACAGCAAGTCTGCATTTTTATCCTTAAGATGTGAGACATCACCTATGAAGTATTGTGCTATAGTCAAGATAAGGGTTGACACAACATCTTGAATAGGGTTGCATATTTGGTCAAAAATGGATTCTCCTTCTTTACCAGCTTGAATGACATTCAAGATATTTAACTGTTATTGTTGAGTGAGATGATAATCCCACCATCCTTTTAATTATCTTGAGAATTCTGCTATTATGAGCTCAACTATAGTTCTATTTGAAGTACCTACCTAGGTTTTATATGCATTAGATGCCATTGTCATCTGCTGTAAGAAGTTTAGGATTTGGTACTCAGTTATGCCATCAATAATCCATTCATAAACAGAATTGACATTGAATTTTGGTTGAACTAGGGCATTAGGCTGGTTTCCTAATTCTAGTTCTTATATCCTGTTTTGGTAGTACCATATCTACGGATAAGGGCTAGACCAATGAAGCTTAGTAACTTTAAGAGATAGTTCCTGATATGCTTTTTCATTTGAGATAGGTTCTTGGGCCTTATTTAGGACACTAACACTCTGGTGGACAGATTGTGAGGTGTCTGGAGTTATAGGGTTTCTAGAAGTAGAAGACTATATTCTACTAAGCTACTCTTTATTAGCTTGGTTCAGTTTTATTACTTTTAATCTTCTATTGGGCTGAGCTAGAGACTTGATAGGGCTTAAACATTGGGTTCTTAAGCTTCTTATCTGTCGGGCCTAGGGACTTAGAGGAAATTATGAATTTTTGGGTTTGGCTTTCTAACCTAGAAAGTTATTTTCCTATAGTATTCATATGTGCATTTGTATAATTATTCTGAAATACTGTGGCTTTTAGGTTGGTAGAGTCACTATCCTATGGCTTTTTAAAAGGATAAGCTTCTATGACTTCTTAACCAACTAGGATTCTGACTCTCCTAAGAGGAGGATGCTCAAACTTTATGGTATGACCATCTATAATTTCTGAAACTGTCACCTTTTCTTGTAGTAATAGGATAAATGGTTTTAAAAGGGTATGAAATATTATTCTCAGATACATACATTTTAAACTAGTAAAAAAAAAAGGACTCTATGCTCATTCACAAAATTATAAAATCAATCTTGTATATATTTCCTTTCATTTAGAAAATGTTCAAAAAATCATGTTCTTTTTTCTAAATTTTGGGATGTATAAAAATTCTTATGTAAAATGGTTTTATCAACCTCAAATTCTTTTTCCAAAACATTTAATTCATGGGCTATATTTTCTATTATGGCCGATGCAGTTGGAGAATTTGCAGGTGACGGGCTTTTTATATCTGGTTGGGTATTATTTTAGACTGGCCTAGGTATGTTGGCATTATAGTCTACATTTTACCAAGAAGTTGATGGTATATCTGAGGTAGAATACTTGGGAGGTTGGGTTTTATAAGGTAGATTTATAATTTTTAGCAAATCTATATATAGATTTACTTGGTCATTTTCAAGAGTTTTATAAGGAAGGTTTATAACAAAAGGAATTTTGGAAATTCTTCCTAGATCTATACTCTCTGATGATGAGATATCAAAAAATCTAGAATTGGTAGATCTCCTATTAAAAGAAATTCTTACCTTCCCATCCTGGTATTGGGTTATTTTCTTGATCTGTATATTTAGTATGCGTACCTCTAGTTTTTCTTATTTAAGTTCAACAATTCTTTCAAAAAACCAGTCTTTTAGAAGGGTTATTTATTTTCACTGAATAGGTTTTGGTATAACTATATTGGATCTAGTGATATCAATTTGGAGTAAAATTGTTTCTCCTTTTCTGCTTTGAAATTAGTGTTTTGTATTTAAAGTAGACATCATGGCTTTGTAATGCACTTTAAAAATTAATGCAATCGAGATGGAGCCTTCAATTATATTGTAGTTATGTGTTTTTATTTGCAAAACTAATGATTTCAAAAATTTTTGTTACTGAGAGAAACAGTAAAATTTAGGTAACAATCAAATGATATTGGATCTTTATAGCGACTAAACTCTATAGTTCATAACATAGAATCCTCAAAGGTTTTAACCTAGCATCTCTAAGAGTTGTTAAAATGAAAGTATTCAAACCCTCCTTGGCTAATGGTTTTAGGCCTACTTGTACTAATGCTATATGAATATACTTATAGCCCTTGGTTTTGTGCTTCTGTAATGCACTTTGAGAAAATAATTAAATTATTTCAAAAGGTTTGGAAAGTTAAATGTCTTTTTCCTCGATTTTAATAAAAAATTTAGTTTTAACAAGATTCAATTTTGAAGTTTTATAAATATGATCTTTCTGAATTTTAGGAATTTTTTAGTCATAATCGATTTTTCAAAATCCTCAATAGTGATTTTTCTCACTACAGATTACATATCTGGTGGTTTTAGATGAAGAAGAAATAGAGGATGAAGAAGAAATGGTTCCACAAAAAATTGAATTCATAATTTTAAAAATTTATTTTCAAAAATAAAGATACACCTACAAATGAACTTGATAAACCATCAGACTCACAGTCTCTCAGGGACTTACTGCCGGGACTTCCTATTCCCAAAGAAGTCAGTGTAAATTTTTTATTTAGATAAAGATGTAAAACAATAAAATAATTACTGCAGAGATCACTGCCCCGTCCCCCCCAACGGCTTGGGGTGGTAGTGAATTTCTTTCCTGCAATGCTGTTCTAATTCAGTATTTATCTGAATTTGTTTAGCTTTTGTAGGGATGTCTCTCTCATCAAAACTTAGTTTATAGGGTAAATCTACCATATATTGTTTCCTATTCTAGAAGGCACTTGGTAAATCGAAACAAATTCTCTTTTCAACCAAATTTTAAAATTCAGAAATTTTTTATTTTACAAAGTCTATTTTTAATTATTCTTCAATTTTTTGAAAACAAGAATTTTATTTCAAAAACATTAAATCATTTTGTCTTCCCTTTATTAAAATGCTTATCTCATATTAATAAATAGAATTGGCTTTTATCATGTTGAGATATTTGGTTTTTGGCTTTTTTACAAAAGGAAAACACAATTTTATATGTTTGTTTTTAAAATTGATTGAGGTATGAGTAGTCTTATAGGGAGTCATTATATTAATGAATGGCATCCCTAAGATTACTACATGACTCATATCGAAATTTGAAGAAAAGGAGTTTTAATAAAAAATTCATTGTTTAAAACACTAGCTTCTATATTTCCTTCAACTTTCATTTTGGACTTATTTGCAGAATTATGTCCTTATTTTATTTTTTGTCGAATACATTTTGGTATAAAACCGATTTTAACATAGCTCAAATATGCTCCTATATCAAATAAAGTAATTTTATCAATTTTAAATCTTTATCAAATATAAGAGTGAGTTTATAAGATAATTTCTTAAAACAACTTTATTTAAAATATAATGAAAATCTTCTGGAAGTTTCTCCATATTGGCTAAAGCTTGAGGTTATAAGAGGTTCTGAGTACTATTACTATCTTTTGATTCTTCAGCAATCTTAGTGGCTAGAAACTGGATTAACTCAGAATCTATTTGTTGTTTCTCTTTAAGCTATTTTATCTCAAACTTAATGGTTTCAATCTTCTTCTGAAGTTCTTGGATGGTTCCTACATGTTTTTTATTAGCTTTCTTCCTATTTAGTATGGTTGTAAGGTCATACATACCCATACTGGTGGACTGTAGCTCAGATGTTTTAGGTTTGGACTCATCTTCTAAGGACTGTCTAAGATGATCTAGATATTTTTTCTACATATCAAGGTTATTGATGTGCTGGATAACATCTAGAATCATAGTTTGTTCCTTAGTGAGCATGTTTATCTGTATTGGCTCAGATTAAGAATCTAATCCTGGTTTAGAGGATGATGAGGTTGTTACTATCTCATTTACTTGAGGGTTTTGGTCATCTGAGAATACTCCAGAACTGGTTTCAGACTCAAAAGTTTCTATCAACAAGGCTGCTAACCTATTTATGGTGTCTTCTTCTAGCTATAGTTCCTAAAGCTTCCTAGATATTTTACAATATTTGGAAATATGACCTTTCTTACCACATTTAAAGCAGGTGACATCTATAAGACTGGTTTTCCTAGGTTTAGAGGTTTTGGATTTCCTAGAGGTTTTATTGGAAGGTTTTTTATAATAAGATTCTTCCTGGGTTTTAGACTTAGTCTATCTTCTAAACCTTCCCCACTTAAATTTTTTTGAATATATTTGCGCCTGATGGGACAGGTGCATGTTGTGTTCGTTTCATCGGGTGCCAAGCTTTGGCCTTTTATTTATATATTTCTATTTTATTATCTTTTTTTGTTTTCTTAGTTTTATTTTGTTCAATTTAATTTTGTTAAATTGATTAATGGTAATTAGATTAATTAGAAAGATATAAATTTAATGGTCATTTTTTTTATAAATGTGTTTCCAGTGCTCTTGATTAATTTTAGATCTAATTTTAATTTTGATTCAACTTTACATTTAATTTAATTCTTAATAAAATTTCAATATAGATCTAGATTAGATTAATTTAGATTTTAATTTATCATGTTATTATATTTTTTTAGTTTGTTATTTTACTATGATTTTACCATGAGATTTTTGCTAGTTTGCCTGTTAGATTTGGTATTTAATTTTTATTTAGTTTACCAAAATAGCTTGTTGTTAGATTTTCTATTAAATTTTGTTTAGGTTAATTTATCATAATGAATTTTGTTAGATTTTTTTTTTAGCAAAACTCACTCTCAAACCCTCTAACTTTCACGTTTTATTGCATCGAGCACTTAAACTTTAATTATTTTACATTAGACCCTTATATTTTTATTTTTGCATAGATTAAGAACTTTTTTTAAAAAATATTCCATCCCTAAACTTGTGTTAAAAACTCAAAGTACTCAATTTCAATTTTATTTGTCAATTTAATCCAATTAAATGCATTAAATAGTTTTTATTAAGAAATTCATATTTTTATTTTTTAGTTTTATTTAAATGTATTTAAAGTAAAAAATATGTATTTTTTATTTCCAACTAATAAAAACTTTTCTTTATTTTTATGTTAAAGAACTAATAATTAAGTATAGTAAAAAAAATATAATTTTTGTTTAACATATTAAAAATTTTAAAATGATATTAAAAATATTTTTTATATTTTCGATATTTAGTGTACTTAAAAAATTCATTTTATGGTGTGTCAAAGATGATTTCAATTATTTTTAGGGTGAATTACTATTTACCCCCTATGTTTTGATATATTACACTACTTGGTCCCTGACATTTAAAATTTATATTATCTCCCTCTTCTATTTTGCGTAATTATACTCTGAATTAAAAAAATAAATAAAGATATAGTTCAAATCAAATTATTAAACTACAAACTATTTCATAAATTTATCATAAAATTAAATAATTTTTAATAATTTTATTTATCATTATTTTTTATTAAAATTTTTTTATTAATGTTAGATAATATACACCCATGACTTAATCTGTTTAAGTTTTGGATTGGGTGTAAAAGACTCCTATTAGAAGTCTACTTCCTATTCTTTTGTAGAGTATATATATTTTATGTTTACGTAACATAATATAACCTAACCCAAGAACTAACGCAGAAAAAGAAAAATACTCTGCGTATTTTTCCTCTCTACACCAAAATACTCTGTGTATTTTCTTCCATTCTAGATCATTCCATTGATATTTAGATTGTGAAGACATAGCCTTTGCTCTAGTAGTCAAGGCTCCGATCAATATATTTCCCATGGTTTCCGCTGCAGGAGAAAAGAGTCAGTAAACTATATCTCTTTGTGATTTATTATTCCTCCCTCTCTTCCTTTCATTGGTATCAGAGCATGTCTTCTTAATTTAGTATCATTGTTATGATATTGTTGTATATTAAATTGAAAAGTATGATTTTCGTCTTTTGGTTAATACACTGCACTTTATAGAAATCTGTGTTATTTTGTCCTGTAGTGTAAATAAATGTTTTGATTTTTAATTTTATGTGCAAAATTGATATCACTATTAAGGAAGGGGTATTTGTAAGTTTTGACCTTACTAATGAGATGAGGACACCCGAAAACCCTCCACCGGAAAAAGTCCGGATACCTGATTCGACCGGGAAGGCGGCGCGTGGCTTGCACGCGCCACTGTCGGCGAGTGGAGCAAAGGCTCCACTAACGTGTTAGCGCGACACGTGGCGCGAGTTGATTAGGTAGCTCGTGCCACGCAGTCCAATGGGCTTCTGCCACGTGGTAGAGGCGATGAGTCAGCATCCACATGGCAAATGACGTGTCTGCCACGTCAGCAAATTTCACCAATCGGGGAGTGACATGTGTATGCCATGTGGCGATGACGTGGCCTCCACTTCAGCACTTAGGACCAGTAGTATGTCGACACATGGCGCGACATGGACCAATCACAATGTGACACGTGGCATCAATATATAATAAAAAAAATGCCTTGACGCGTGAAGGCACATGACGCGCATAAGGGCGTGTCCAGAGGTGCGTGTGGGAGCGTGCGGCCTGTACAAAACTCCATTTTGATCCCTGTTTTCTCCAGCATGCATATTTTAATTTTTCTGATTTTGTGGTATAATTATTGTAAATTTTTGAGTATATAGAAAATACTTTTTAATTTTTTTCTCTTATTGTAATAAATATTTAATTATTGTTTAAAAATTATTTTCTGTCTTCAATAAAATAATTTGTGAAAATCAGAATTTTAAAAAATCATTTTTGGAATTATTTTTATTTATTGTCTCCATGCATAATGATATTAATTGAAAATAAGTTTTCAATTAACCTTAGATTATTACTTTGTGTGATAAACTAAAATTCTTTTTCGGTATTGTGTATAGAAAAGGAGTCATTATGCTTGTACCCACAGTGATTAGGACTGAATCTCATCTGTGAATAATTCTTCATCTTAGAAAAGAGATTCGTAAGATGAGGATGGAGACTATGAGGCGTTATGGTGATATTGATGCATTAATTGAGCATATTGTACGTGTCCATAGAAAGATGCGAAAGTACGTTTTGCGTGGTGGTTACTCTCGAGGACGTGACCTCGATGGTCTTATGTCTGATATGATAGAGACCCTTAATCTTAGGGATTATGGGTAAATTTTGCGTCAACAATGGGTTGATCACAACTATTATGATGCTATAAGAGCATTCGTGAAAATTATATCAAGATGAGGAGTGATGAGAATAGTTCTTCCTCCTGAGAACATGGTCCTAAGGAGTGGACGAATTGTGAAGCATCCACAATACAGAAAAGAAATCCTGTATTCTATCCCTTGTGAACTCAAGTATAGACTAATGGAGTCTTACCCCTTATTGGGCATTTATCTGCCTAATGCAACAGTTTCTTAGATAGTTTTAGTAACTATTATTTTAGTGATATCATTTGATGTTTAGTATATCATTATTTTGTTATGATTGTTGGATTTGGATGTTCATTTATGGTTTTGGTTTCTTTTACAATTTCTTAATAAAATATTTGAGAACATGTTATAAATAAATGCAATTTCTTATTTTGCTTATTTAATTGCGTTTATTTACAATATTTGAATGTGTTTATGTATTGCATGATTTGAAATTGTTATGCAAAGAACCAATTGTATGATCATAAAACTTTAGAGTTACAGAACTTAAAAGTTTGATCCGATAATCTTTACTAATATGCATAAACTTTTAACTAGTAATATCAAAAATTAGAACTTAGATGGTAATTAGAAACATAGTGACCTCTTCGATTCTAGGTGTAGTGGGAGATTTTATTGGTTAATATGTTGGATGCATATTAGTTGTGTGTATTGCCTGTTCTCCTAACGAAGTGCAACCATTAATCATTGAAGATCACGAGGATCAACAATGACAACTGCCATAAAGTCCATTGTTGCTGAGCTTAACAAAGATCTCAAGTTGAATGGGGAAAATTATGAGATCTGGAGCATGAAAATTCAATATGTGCTTGAAGAACAAGAGGTTCTTGAGATGCTCAACATTTTTATGACTGAGCCTGAGGATGGATCCACTATCTAGCATAGGCGGGATAGAGAGACGTACTAAACATGAAAGAAGAAGAATTATTCTGCTCGTATCATTCTGCTTAGTGCGATGGATGATGCCATTGCTAAGCAATTCAAAAGGTATGAGAATGCGATGGAACTTTGGAATGCTTTGAGGGAGATGTTTGGAGGTGTGTCCTTGACTAAGCTCCGCTCATTCACCATTAAGTTCGACACCTACAAGAAACGTCCTGATCATACAATGAAGAAATATCTAAGAGAGATGTCAAATATGATCAGTGAGTTGAATGATGCCGGTCATGTATTGACTGAGGAGTAAAAGATTCAAGCTGTCATCCGCTCTTTGCCTAACAGTTGGGAGCACATGAGGATGCACCTAACACACTAAAAGAACATAAGGAACTTTGAGGATGCTGCGTGATATTTGGAGTTAGAGGAAGATCGACTTGCATCGGTCAAAGTTAATGCACAAGTGCATTACGCTCAAGGAAGCTCCTCTGCTGGAACAAGTTCCAACAGTAACAAGCGCAAAAACCAAGGCAAAGGGAAGGCTAAAGAGCCTAAAAAGCAAAAGCAAGAACATAAGAAGAAAGCAAGGTCAAAGAACAAGAGAAAGACCAATGTTGCACGTGTAAGGTGCTACAATTGTCAACAAAAGGGGCACTATGCAAGAGATTGCACTGAGCCTAAGAAGGAGCAACCGACCATATGACGAAGGATCGTAGGACCTTCGTAGATTTTCGATAAGTACCGGATGGAGAGAGATGGATTTATGTGGGAAATAATGTAAGGATTTCAGTTAAGGGAATAGGCACATGTAAATTAGTTTTACGTGGTGGTCGAACCCTTCTTCTACATGATGTTCTCTAAGCTCTAAGTATTCGTAGGAATTTAGTATCTGTTCTTGTGTTATTGAAATTTGGTTTCAATTGGTACTTTTGTAATGACAATGTACGTTTGTGTTTGGGTACAACATTTTATGGTTCTGGTTTTGTACTGGATGGTTTCATTATTATGGATGTTGATTATGTCGATTTCAATAATAATGCTAGTTTTTCTTTAGTTACTTCTTCGTATGATCATGAAGTTGATGTGCATATATGGCATGCTAGATTGAATCACATTGGCCAAGATCAAATGAGTCGATTAGCAAAACAAGGCCTCTTAGGTAATTTAGAAAAAGTCGAATTATCTTCTTGTGAGCATTGATTTAAAGGAAAACTAACTAGAAAACCATTTGGTAAAGCAACTAGAACTGAATTTCCTTTATAATTAATACATTCTGACGTATGTGGTCCAATGAATGTGAGGGCTAGGCATGGGGCCTACTACTTCATCACCTTCATAGATGACTATTCAAGATATGGTCTCGTCTATTTAATATCCCACAAATCTGAAGCTTTGAGTTGCTTTAAGAATTTTATGAATGTGGTGGAAAATCAATTAGATAGAAGGATTAAAGCCTTGAGAACCGACCGTGGTCATGAATATCTTTCTGAAGAATTCAAGACTTTATATGATGAAAAATGAATTAAGCATCAGTTGTCTATTCCTAGAACTCCTCAATAGAATGGAGTTGCTGAAAGAAGAAATAGAACTCTTCTTGATATGGTAAGATCTATGATGGCACAAACAAATTTGCCTATTTCCTATTGGGGAGATGCATTGCTTACTGCCACTTACGTTCTAAACCGCGTGCCCTCTAAGTCTGTCATTACTACTCCATATGAGTTATGGACTAGTCGAAAACCCAACATAAGCCATTTGAGACCTTGGGGTTGTGCTGCCTATGTTTATAATACCTTTAGTAAATATGAAAAATTGGGTCTAAGAGGTAAGAAGAGTATCTTTGTGAGATACCCTGAAGTGTCAAAAGGATACATTTTCATAGGTGAGCACGAAAATGGTATAGTGACAGAATTTGAATCACGAGATGTCGTATTCATTGAGAATGAATTTCCTAAGTTGGGCAATGTAGGTTAAGACTATACTCTCTATGAGACCCAAGAAATGGACACTCAAAGATTACTCCATTCGAGTGGGAGAAATCTAGAGGAAGAAGATAATGATCTTCTACCATCAATTGATACGAATGTTCATTATCTTGAGTTAAGTGGGAGTATGATTCCTGACTTCAGTAGGAGTATGAAACTTGAACCAAGTAGGAGCATTCTGAATTATGATGAATATATGAGACATGTTTATTAAGATTCTGAATTGC
>CATIWO010302674.1:0-14443 GCA_949673435.1 Macaranga tanarius
TTAATCGATTTTGCATCCAACTTATCCGATTTTAGCTTCTTTATAAAAGCCGGGCACCCCCAAATCTTAACATGTTTAAGACTCGGTGCCTTACCATTCCATATCTCATATGGTGTGGTAGGAACGGACTTAGATGGAACACGATTAAGGATATACCAAGCCATTTGGAGTGCGAAACCCCAAAGTGATATAGGAAGATCAGTGTAGCTCATCATGGATCGTACCATATCTAATAGGGTACAGTTACGCCTCTCAGATACACCATTCAACTGTGGTGTTCCAGGTGGCGTGAGCTGTGATACAATGCCATGTTCCTTAAGAAATTCTATAAACTCGGTACTTAAGTATTCACCTCCTCGATCTGATTGAAGAGTTTTAATACTCTTTCCTGTTTGGTTCTCTACTTAGGCCTTGAACTCCTTGAACTTTTCAAAGGATTCACTTTTGTTCTTTATAAGAAACAAGTGCACATACCTTGGTAGATCATCTATAAAGGTAATGAAGTAGAAGAAGCCACCTCTAGCCATTTCCCTAAATGGCCCATATACATCACTATGTATGATTTCCAACATATCATTGGCTCTTACCATTTGTCCAACAAATGGTGATCCAGTCATTTTTCCTTGAAGACAAGCCTCATAAGTCGGATCAGATGTGGATTCAAGATTGCTCAAGATTACTCAAGATTCCCATCCTTTCCAACTTTGTGATCCTATCTTACATAATATGATATAATCTTAAATGCTATCGATATTTGGAGTTAGAGGTATTTTCAATTAGTATTGCTTTCACATTAAATTGAGGCTCATTGTTATTGGACATATTATTAATATAATATAGACCATGTATTAAATAATCCATGTCTATCTATTTAATTCTAAAATAAATCTTACATTCATCTCTACTAAAAAGGAATTTATAATCCCTACTAGTCAAACTAGAAATAGATATAATGTTTTTATAGGCATTAGGTACATATAATACACCCTCCAATAACAAAATATGATTATATAAATCAATTGAAGTGGACCCTATAGCTTTAGCTGTAATACTTGCTCCATTTCCAAGCTTTAAGGTCACTTCATTAGGCCTCAGCCTTCTCTCATTTGCTAGATCCTCCAAGGATGCACAAATGTAAGAACTTGTACCAGTATCCAATACCCATACATTAGATGAGCTTTTAGAATATTTAGAGGCTAATAAATTAGAGAAAGTCTCACTTTCTCCATCCTTGCCCTTTCCTATTGTCTTGAGAGACTCAAGAAACTTAGGACCATTCCTCTTCTAATGTCCTTCACCTTGGCACTGGAAACACTTTCCATTGCCTTGCTCTTCTCTTACGGTGGACTCGCGCTTGACAACACTTGCCTTACCCTTATGTTTGGCTATCCCACCCGAGGGTTTGACAATACTTACCTTGCCCTTATTTTTGTCACGTATGATGAAAAGTGGGTTTGTGGGTCTCATGTTATCAAATTCTATAAAAGGTAATAAGATTGATTAGTTGTATGTCATTGTAATCACCATTAGATTTGGTCTTTAATCATAATGGGCTCCCACTAACTTAGCAAATCCTATACTTCTAAGTAGGAAAAGGAAATCCCTTGTTGGATGGATTTTTAGTGGGTAATTGAGTTCTTAATGGGCCACTACTATCCCTCAGCTACATATTGCCATTCTTGGAATAATAGTTCTCATTAAGTAGATAACTCTTGTCCATCACATCTCATATGAGGTTCCATTAATCCAGCTCCTAATGTTACGGGCTTTAGGTATGCGTAATTGCGATTCTTGGCCTTTGGCATTAGTTAGGTCCATACCATTGGATCAGTGAAGTGTATGGATTTGAACACTATAAACCTCAAGTATGCCTATTTGCCATTCTTGGCCCATAGTGTATCCATACACCCCCAACATCTCATGCTTAACAATAACACTAAATGAATCCCTTGGCCCTCATGCACACCCCTATGTATCTATAGCCGATGCATACAAGTCCAAAACCATGCAAGTTATTGCTCCAATGGATAGCCTAGACCTAAATTTTGTTGGAATATTTTTGGGTCATCATAAAGGTCTCACTTTGCTTATTAGCCATCTTACAATATATATATCTCATACATACATTGCATGCCAACATTCACAACATATATATCTCATACATACATTGTATGCCATCCATCTATATACATATCACATACATATATTACATGGCATTCTACATCCATCTATATACATATCTCATACAAATATAGCATGCTTCAATATACATATCATATATATACATTAAACATGCAATATGGATGCATAAATAATGAGTGATTATGGGCCTTTCCTAATCCTATTCTAACTCTTAGAATAATTAGATGTGGGCCTAGTATGAATCATAAGCACGCATTCAATTAAATACAACTATTTGCATGTTATTTGAATGAGCAAGTCAAGCAAACATGTGTATAATATTATCTAAGATGCATCATGTGAGTATTTTGCACTAAAGGACACCTCCGAGCATCAATCACATTGATGGGACAGCCTTGTACACACCCATTTATGCTTGGACATGGCCATATATCCATTCCGGTTGCTGGAACAGCCTGATACACGGCCATGTCTCGCCTAGGAAAAATAGGCAAAATAGAACACGGCCATGTACATGGCCATGTGTCCTCTGCACACACTACACTAAACAAAGCTCAAAGTTACAATACTTGCAACCAACACAATTTTTAATCATAGAACTTATAATTAACATCATTTTTAATCACAATACTTGTAATTAACATCATTATTGGCATGTAATACAAATCAGCCAAATGGTCACAATACTAGCAACCATTCACATGTTTAATCACAACACTTGTAATTAACATTATCCATATTCACAACACTTGCAAATATCAACATATACAATCATAACACTTGCAATTATCAACATTTTTAGCATGTAAATCATGTGATAGATGTCTTTGATACCACTTGAAGGAATGTGTGATTATGCAATAATCAAAAGTGCAAAAATTTAAAATTTTTTATTGCATGCAATACTTGCATTACACATGAACCACATCCATGCCCATAGATCATATCACATAGAAAATACATAGCTAAACATGCATCTAGGACAACATACTACATCAAAACAGCCAAGTCATGCATTCACAATACAAGACCTAGTAACTAAGGGTTTGGTAACACTTACAAAACTCTAAGTTGGTAGCACGCTCGATAAGCTTTGGTTGATTTTGATCTACAAGCTTCTAGCTCCCCAAATATGAAGCCTCTAGCTTGAAACACATAAGTTGCATAAGGATGATCTTCAAGGATGGTGAAGCTCTTCCCATAAGCCTCTCGTATGTTTGACCCAAGAGCTTGTTAGAGCCACTCCAAGCTTGAATGTATGAAACAAAGATGCAACCTCCAATGGATGATGGACTTTGAACTTGTACAACTCTTGTACAATAATGGCTTTAACTTGAATGCACATAACTCTTGTATATATTTGAATTCTTTACACTTGAAAAATAAGAAGGAAGAAGACACTCTCAATCTTTTTCTCTCTTTTGTTAGAATATCAAATTACTCTCAAAAATGTGCATTAGCCTTAATTGGCTTGGTTGTCTCTATACTCTCCACTAACTATCAATATAAACAATATGACAATGGCTTGAGTATATCATACTCAAGCCACATGAAAAGCCATAGCTTAAGTATCTCACACTCAAGCTACATGCATTAATATAGTTTGAGTATCTCATACTCAAGCTACATGCATTGCTATATATTGAGTGTCTCACACTCAATCTATATGCATGGCTTTGCTTTTCAAGTGAGTGGGTTGTGTTTGGTTACATGGATAACCTGAGTCTTGATATCATTAACACTTAATGGATATGGGCTAAGGTTGTGGGCATATGGGCTTCTCTACACTTAGAGAAAGCTCACTCCATACCAAACTAGACAACTTTATGGGCTTATTTAAACTCTTTAAATAAAGCCCCATCCTAAGTCCATTTCAAGTCCATCTTAATCAATATACATGGTCCATCTCATGGCCCATCTTAATCAATATATATAGTCCATCTCATAGCCCCATCTTTATCAATATATATGGTCCATCTCATGGCCCATATTTATCAATATATATAGTCCATCTCATGGCCCATATATGAATGCATTTGGAGGCAAATATTAATCTAGTCCTTGAACTTAATATCACATATTAAATCAAGTCCAAATTAATATTTATTTAATTTCAATCAAGTCCCAATCTATGAATTTAGATTTTAGGATATGCTAGATCCCCGCATACGTGTAAATCCAATTCAATTAATTTAATTAATTAATTAAACTCTTTAATTAATAATCAAAATAATATTAATCTTCACAAGTGCAACTCTTGTGTGTATGACTTACTAGGTTCAAGTCTAAATGGCAATGGGAAATAATATTAACACTTAATATTATGGAAATATATTTTCATCCTAAATGTGAAAATCCCAATTAATCACATTTAGTTCCCATAAGTCGTGAGTGACCCCTAACATAGATGTCACGACTATCTAAATAGAAATGAATACTTTATTTAGATCCACAAGAACTATAGAATATAATTATTGTGCACTAGGTGTCCCTTTATTACTAGATCTCGATATTGGCTAGAGTCATGGTCTAGTCAAACTCTAATTGCCTCAATCATATGACGTCATCTTAAGTTCAATTCTCAATAAAACATGACTTCTACTAGAAAATATTTCTAGCATCGAAACTCTTTTCGGGTAAGTCAAGTTTGACCTAGCTAGGTACTTATTCATCAAAAACAACTTAGATAGCATAGGATCTTATTCCGGTTCACTCTAGGTAATGAATTCCATCTTGGTCGATCACTCATCCCTACATATAACCAACTAGAGCCACCACACGCTATATACCTACACGGGGCTAGCACAGGTATGTAAGCAGTAATAAACTCTAACCAACCATATGTGGATGACCTGTCGCCTCAAGTCAAAGGACCATATGCATTATTATGTCTAAGATTGTGATTATTGACTAAAGTGAATATCCATGCAATCACAAATCTTACGTCACATGTTTGATCCACCCATCACATAAGTATCCAAGTGTCTATTCTGATATCTTATATCAAGTAGTATGAGACTCACTGCCTCCCACTATCAATATCACATACCGATCAAGGAAAATAGACAGAGATGATAGTCTAAGGATTAATACTACCCCTATTTTAATCCAACAACTATGAATATTTATAGCATATGTACTAAATAAGTTTATCACTCATATTATCAACTCTTGATAATAAACTCATTCAACATAATACTAAGGGTAAATATTTAAATAAACTTAACACTTAATTTAAATGAATATTTTATTGCCATAGGGATAAATCTATAATGTTTACATACAATAATGGCCCTAGGGCACATCTACACTAATAAATAAAGTCAAAGGCTAAGGTTATCCTTGTAACCAAAAGTAATCCCACTTATGACATAAAGCCATCCATGCATATAGTTAGAGTGTGAGACACTCAAACTATCATTTGCATGTAGCTTGAGTGTGAGACACTTAAGCTAATACATGCATATGGATTGAGTCTAAGACACTCAAGCTATTATCAAAATAGATATATTTAAGTTAGTGGGTGGTGTAGAGACAATACACTAATGCACATTTGAGAGAAATTTTAATATTCTTGTAAAAGAGAGAAAAGGGTTGATATTTTATTCTTCCTTCTTATTCTTAGTGTAGATAATAGAAAGTTTCATAAGTTTTGTGAACTCTCAAGACAAAGGCCATTATTGTACAAGAGTTGTACAAGTCTACATCCATCATTGATATCCACTGGAGCTTGTCACTTAGTCCTACACATTCAAGCTTGGAGGAGTTCCGACATGCACCTTGGGTCAAATGAGAGGGGCTTATGGGTAGTACTCCATCATACTTAGAGATCTTCCTTATGCAACTTGTATGTTTCAAGCTAGAGGCTTCATATTTAGGGAGCTTAGAGCTTAGAGATCACAATAACCTAAAGCTTGTCAAGCGTTCTACACACTTGGGAGTTTTATAAGTGTTACTAAACTCTTAGATTGTAAGCTTTATGGCATGATGCTTTATGTTGGTTGTTGATTTAAAAATGCTATCCTTGATGCATGTTTTTGGATATGTATATGTTCTTGTGATGTGATTTTGGGCTAGGTAAGATTCTAATATTCATGCAAGAGTTGCATGTGATCAAAATTTTAAAATTTTTACTTTGATTTTAATTGCTTTGAATCTTACCCCTTCAGTGTCAACCTTTCCTTTAAAAAATTCTTTCTCTAATAGGAAGCTGCTCAACCTTTTATACTAAGCTCTAGAAGCTTGCTTTAATCCATATAATGCTTTGGTCAATTTGAACACATGGTTTGGAAATTCATGATTCTCAAAACTCGGACATTGTTCTACATAAACCTCCTCTTGGATGTAACCATTTAAGAAGGCACTTTTTACATCCATTTGAAATAATTTGAAATCCATATAAGATGCAAATGTAAGTAATAACCTCATGGCCTCTCACCTTACAACGAGGGCAAAGGTTTCATTATAATCAATGCCTTCTTCTTGATTATAACTTTTGGCTACTAACCTTGCCTTATTCCTAGTAATGACACCTTGTTCATTTAGCTTATTTCTATATACCCACTTAGTGCTAATAATAGGATAATTTTTAGGTTTAGGAACTAAGTTCCAAACCTTATTTCTCTCAAATTGGTTAAGTTCCTCTTGCATAGTAAGTACCTAATATTTATCTTCCAAAGCCTTATTAGTAGACTTTGGCTCAATTTAAGAAATAAAAGCAAGGTTAACCAAAGGTTTAAAGGAAGATCTAATAGTTACCCCTTCTGATGTTTTTCCTAAAATTAGCTCCTTAGGATGATCCTTCTTATAGTGCCAATCTTTTGGATGTTCTATCTTTGGTGGGGATGTTTCTTGAACCTCCTCTTTTGTTGGTTCCTCTTTCTCTAATGGTTTTGAGGCATCATTGTCTTCTAAGTTCATATCCATAAAGTCATCTATAAAGTCATTAATAATAACAAAATCTTTTCTCAGATCAAGTGGACTAGATTCATTAAATACAACATGCATGGACTCTTCAACCACTAGAGTTCTTTTATTAAAGACTCTATAAGCTTTACTAGAGGTGGAATAACCAAGAAAAATTTCTTCACCCAGTTTGGAATCAAATTTCCCAAGATTTTCCTTAGTATTTAATATAAAGCATTTACATTCAAATACTCTTAGATATTAGATATTAGGTTTTCTATTGTTTTATAGCTCATAAGAAGTTTTATTTAAGATTAGCCTTTTGAAGACACGATTTAAAATATAATAAGCGGTATTTACGACTTCCGACCAAAAGTATAGAGGTAACTTATACTCATGAAGCATGGTTCTAGCCATTTCCACCAAAGTTCTATTTTTCCTCTCAACTACCCCATTTTGTTGAGGTGTTCTAGGGGAAGAATAGTTATGAGAAATACTATTTTCATTGCAAAAGGAGTTCAAAAATTCATTTTCAAATACATTTCCATGATCACTTCTAATGCCAGTAATGCAAAATCCTTTTTCTTTTTGAACTCTTTTTACAAAACTTTTAAAAATATCAAAGGCATCATTCTTATGAGCTAGAAAACACACCCAAGTAAATCTAGAGTAATCATCAACAAAAACAAATGCATAATGCATTTCACCTAAACTAGCTACTCTTGTTGGTCTAAATAAATCCATATGTATTAGCTCAAATGGCCTAGAGGTAGAGACCCTATTTTTGAGCTTGAATGATGATTTAGCTTGTTTCCCCTTTTGACAAGCATCACATATCTTGTCTTTGATGAACTTGAGTTTGGGTAAACCATTCACAAGTTCATTTTTGCTAAGGTCATCAATTAATTCAAAATTAGCATGTCCTGACCTTCTATGCCACGTCCATGTGTCATGAGAAATAGACATTAAACATTTATATTCCTTGTTGCACACATCATTTAAATCAATAACATATACATTGTCAACTCTTTCACCTTTAAAAATTACTTTGTCATCACTAAGGTTACTAACAAAGCAATTTTTAGGATAGAATATGACTTTGTTTCCCATGTCACATAATTGACTAATACTAAGCAAGTTGTGTTTTAAGCCATCAACAAGCAAAACACGATGAATAGAGAGGGTTTTTGGGCTACCTATCTTGCCAATTCCCATAATCTTCCCTTTGGCATTATCTGCAAAAGTGACATTACCTCCATCTTTGGACTTAAGGGAAGTGAATTAGTTTTTAACTCCCGTTATGTGTCTTGAACATCCACTATCTAGGTACTATTAACCTTTACTCTTTGTGGATTTCAAGCACACCTACATAACAACAAATTAAGCAATCTTTTGAACCCAAACCTTAAGTGGTCTAGGTTAGTTAGTCTCATGGTAATCTATAGGCAATAGTTTCAAGTGCAATATCTTATAATAGCATACATTGCTAATATGTCTAAGAGTCATGCAGTAAAAGCATTTTACATTTGTAAATCTATTGAGCCTAAATGCATATGAATATTTGACATTAGAAAATTACATAGATTCTCTATTAGGCATTTTGACTTTGGAGTATGTGTGAGAGTGTTGTGTATATCTTCTAGTGGGTATATGAGTTCTTGAAAACACATTAGACATACATTCACAAGTGTGAAAGTGGTGGTGTGAGATTGTATGCTTAGATGTATGTTTCTTTGTGTAGATGAAGGCATACTTTGATTGAGGTCTTTTAGCTTATGCCTTAAACCTTTGATCTTTAGGGGGACAAGTCTTGAATGACTTAGCTCTAGATGAATGAGACCTTTTAGGTATGTTAGCTTGAGTCTTAGAGCTAGTGCTAGGAATGAGCGAGGAATCAAGTTTAGCTTTGATGAACTTATTGGAAGTAGATGATGATAAAGAAGTCCTATGAGCATACCCAAGTCCAAATGTATCACCATGAACCTTTTGAGAAACCAAAATATTATCAAGAGTTTCTTTTCCCTCGTGAAATTTAGAAATGGAGTTTTTTAATTCTAGTATTTTTTTTGAAAGCTTCTCATTCTCTTCTCTAGTTTTATCAAACTCACATCTTAAAGAGATAGGAGCTTTCAAGTCATTAGAGTTGCTCATTAGTTTAGATTACTTTAGCAAATTTGTCTTATAAAATCTCAAATTTCTTTGATATTTTTGAAAACTCTTGCTTGTAAAACTTTTTCTTTGAAAGCAAATTTTCATATTTTAAGATAAGCTTGCTTAAAATAGAGATCTCATCATCATCATCATCATCATCATCATAATGAAGTTCATCATCATAATAAGAAGAGTTAGAAGTAGAAGGTACCTCTTTATCTTCAAGAGCCATAAAATATAGATTGGCCACCTCTTAGTTCTCCTTTTCTTTTTCTAGAATCGAATGAGTCATTCTAAGTGGCTTTGAAGGCCTTTTTCTTCTCTTTATTTCCTTTGCCCTTGAACTTAAGCCTTGGACACTTACTTCTTATGTGACCCGGCTTCTTGTACTTATAACAAGTGACTTCCTTGGTCCTTTTTCCATCATTCTTCTTGTTGTATCTTTGTCTTGAGAAATTTTTCCTTCTCAAGAGCTTCTTGAATCCTCCAGTGAGTATAGCAATCTCATTATCATCTTCACTAGAGTCCACAAGGCTTTCTTCTTTACTTTCCTCTTAGATGGCCTTTAAAGCTATCCCTTTTTTCTTTTCATATTTCTCCTCTTTCTCCTCCTCCCTTTGTTTCAAGGTGAGCTCATGAGTCAATAGCTTTCCAATGAGAATATCGGTGGAGAGCTTTGATAAATCATGTGCTTCTTCAATGGAGATTACCCTTGATTCCCAATCTTTCTTGGGTAGCACTCTTAAGATTTTGGTGTTGACTTCTTCTCTTAAGTAGTTTTTTCCTAATTTTCTCACGGTGGTAAGAAGAGCATTCAATCTATTAGTCATTTTGGTGATGGATTCTTAGGGCTTCATCTTGAGGAGCTCATATTCATACACATTAAGTTGCACCTTCTTACTCCTCACTTGAACATTTCCTTTACAGTGGTTCTCAAAAGTCTCCCAAATCTCTTTAGCTGAAATACAATGTTGTACTTTGCCACCTTCTTCTCTAGACATAGAGGTAAAAAGAATGGTCATGGCCTTCTTGTTCTTATAGTTGTCTTCCTTTTCACTTTGCCTCCATCTAGCTCTATCCATAAGAACTTATGCATTCTCTACCATTTTGGTAAGAGGACTCCATCTTTGAAGCACTATATCCCAAAGCCTAATAGGATCACTATCTAGATACAACTCCATCTTATACTTCCAATAAGGATAGTCATTTCTATCAAAGAATGGTCTAAGGGATTGAAAGTTAACAAATTCACTCCCTATGATCTTGATTCTAGCAATAAAGTACATAGAATTTAAACTCTGATACCAATTAAAAGGGCCCTAGAGGGGGGTGAATAGGGCTAATTAGAATTTTAAGTGAGAAAGTGAAATTTAAGAAGATAATGAAAATGAAATATAAAATCTAAAATAAAGAGGGTAAAAAAATAGACACAAGGCATACAAGTGATTTAAAGAGTTCAGATTATCAATTAATCCTACGTCTCCACCTAACTTATCCCTAAGTTAGTATTTTTAAACCCCACACAAATCTATTAATTAATATTGATTACAACTAAAGGAGTTTTTCAAGGCTTAACTCAAACCTATATAATAATTGAGTTTTTCTTGGCTTAACTTAGACCAAAACCAAAATCCAAGTGTTTTGATGGCCAACACTTAAACCAATACTAGAACTAGACCTCACTTCCCTTAATTTTCACCTAAGAATTAACAAAAAGAGAGATCCTAATTTAAATCACAAATGAAGAATGATTAATGAGCTTTAATAATTACTAAGAATAAATTGCTTCAACCAACTCTTGTAACCTCGTAAATGAAGTTTGAGGCTTTGTATTTATAATTAAATATAAAAAAACTAGCTGTTAGGAAGAAAGATCTTTGTCAAGAAACACTTCAACCTTCATTAAATGAGTTTTCAACTTTTTTGTAGGATTTACGCTGCTCATGATCGTGACTAACCCCTCATGATCGTGAGCCTTGAAAATGTGACTGTTGGAGTGAAAGTTCAACCGTTGCACCCATATAAGGATCGTGAGCCTTCCCCTCATGATCGTGAGAGTCTCGGGTCCTTTCAGCTCTTTCTTCTTCATTTTTAATTGTGTAATTCATCACCCCTCATGATCATGACCTTACATATCATGATTGTGAGGCTAGTCCTTCCTTTATGAATATATATATATTGACTCTAATTGATCCCTCATGAGTTGTAACCAGTTAATGGCTAATTAGAGACATCAATATGAACCTTTGAGGACTTTAATTAAGCTTCAAATCACCTAGCTAATAGTCACACTTTAAACAAATTGCATTAGTGTTCCAAATTACTTGTAAAGTCAAAACAAGGGTGGATTAGCTAATAATCATGTAAATCTCCAACAACATTAAGACACAAACACTATCTTCTATAAGGGATTTAGATCAAAAGTGAAATTCCTCCATCAAGTTGCTCATGTGGATTATTATTAGAGGTTTGACATTTAAAAAGCTATTGGTTTACAACAACCTAAGTGCAGTATTGAACAACAACGAAAGAGGTTAAAGACATTAAGGTATTGATTTATGCACCTTTGTTGTATTTGTTATAATAAAATTAATTAATGTGATCCTTACATGGGAATTAAATTTTTGTTTATTTTGCTGCATTTTATATATTATTTCCCAATATGACATTGGTACTTAAATATACTATATTACTTGCATGATTCGTATATTTATACTTCACATCAGCTAGTTATGACCTGGATTTGGATCGTGACATTAAGATGATGGGAGGGAAGAGAGAGAATGAGTGAGTTGTCATTTTTTCACGTAGATCATATGTTTTAAATACATGTCGAGTTATGCTAAAGTGCAATTTAAGTGGATAAAAAATAAAAGTTAAAAGATGTAGGCCAATTAGTATTAAAAAATCCAAGCCTTTTTGACTTGTTGCGATTTTAGCATACTTTTAAAATTTTGGCAAAAATGTTCAAATTAAATAAATCAATAGCAATTATAGTCCAAAATTAATTTTGGTCAAAATTAGGTGTAGAGGTACTAATGTGGCATCCTATATGGTACTATTAATATGGGGCCTACTTCCGGATCAACTATATATTTGCATAACATGACCAAATATTTTTGATTTGTAGCAATTTTGTTCCAAAATTTTAATTTTGGCTTAATATCTTAATTTTTCAAAATAAATTACATTTTTATTATTAAATATGTAATATTTAGTACTTAACTATAACACTTAAATTATCAATTATTTTTATAATTTATAAAAATTTAAAAATATACATCATTCATTTAACACTAAAATACATTAATGGGTAATTTACTAACACCCCCTGAGTTTTGTCCAAACTCACTACTCCGTACCTATATTTTCAAAAGTCAATTAAATACTCCCTAAGATTTGATTCTGTTAACTATTTCCGCCCTCTGGTTAAAAATTTTAGGAATATTTTGTTAGTCAATGGAATAAATAAAGGTCAAACTATTAAAATTATATAAAATTCCAAAAATACCCCCACAAAAAGATTACAAACTAGTCCTTATTTATGCACAAATAATTCTTCATGAACTAAATTGTAATTTGATAATAAATAAAAAGGTCCTTGTAGTTTTATTCTTCTCACCTATACCCTCTCTCTCATGTAACCAAAACACAACCACCACCATCACCAGCTCTAACCTACTCAGCTCCTGCCACCACCATCTTCCTTAAAAAAAAAAAACTCATTGCCACTACGTTTGTCATAAATCAGCATCCACCGCCCATCTTCACCTAAAACTATTATCGATCTTTTCCAAAAATTACTACTGCTACTACCAATCACCAATACCGACACAACAACAACCCAACAGCTCATCTTCACTTAAAACCTCACTGTCAATACCAATCATCACTACCATTAACAACCATCAACAATAGCCTAGGTGATTGCCATCAATAAAATTGAACACCCAGGATTCTTGATAGTGCTTAAACTAGGTGCTTGCCATCATAATCTTTTTACCCTTAAGTCTCTTCAAAAAATCTTTACCATCAAACCTTGGCAAGTCACAGTTGATGGGTTGCCATCTATATTGAAGGTAAAGGTGTTTAGGGAGGCCATACTTCAAACAATCAAATTCTTTTCGATTGAAAGGGTAGGCTGATGAATTATAGAGAGGATATGAATTGTTGTATACCCAACTTCCTTTATAAACATTACAGTTACTCTTCTTATGCTTTCCCTCTCTTTTTTTCTTTAAATGTATGAGAGAAGCTGAATTAGTCTCTAACACCTAGGATTCTATCAACAAATCAACCATATCAACAATGTAAAAGAACTAAAATTCAAATAGAATGACAAAAATCCATTATTTTGAAAACCCAAATCAGAAATCAAGGTAAAGAAAGAATAAGAAGATGATAGAAATAAAAATAAAACTTGCCATCAATTTTGAATGGGAAAATTGAAAGCATATGATGAGAAGGTTAAGATAGGAGATGAGAGATGTCAGTAATTGAAGATGAAACAAAAAAAAATACGATGATGATGAAGGCGGTGATAAACAATCCTGGATGCAATTTTTTTTAATTCTAGTAATTTTAATTTATGAGTTTTATTTTGTTTTGTATTTGTATTTGTATTTGTTAATTGGTGGAATTTAACTTAAATTTGGTCAGTAATTTTATTAATTGTTTAGAATTTTATTAATTAATATCTATTAATAGTATAAATAAAAATATAAAATACCGAATAAAAATAAAAAATATGAATTCATTTAACAATATAAATTAATAATGGCATTATTCATACATTTAATAGTATAGTAAGGGTAGTTGTGACTTTTTATCAAAAATAACATTATTTGTTAACCGGAAGGGGGAAATAGTTAACGGAATCCAAACTCATGGGGTATTTAATTGACTTTTAAAAATATAGGGACAAAGTAGTGAGTTTGGACAAACCTCAAGGGGGTGTTAGTAAATTACCCTACATTAATTTAATTACTAAATTATTTAAAAATAAAATAATATATGCATAATTAATAACTAATATTTAATCTAATTAATAAAATATTTACATAATTTTATATTTAAATTATAATATTTAAAGTAATTATTATTTAAATATAAAATTTTAAATGTGTATTATTTATTTGATACTAAAATACATCAATATAATTAATAAAATATTTAAAAAATAAAATATTTCACATGATTAATAATTATAAATATTAGTAAAATTAAATATATGTCCATACATGTA
>CATIWO010302701.1:0-10026 GCA_949673435.1 Macaranga tanarius
AAAAGGGTCAGTATTCGAAATCTTTTTGTGATTTATTGTTCTTCCCTGTTTTTTCTTTCAGGATTAATTTTCAAAATTATTAGCTTAATATTGGAATATGTATATTAAAAAAAATAGAATTTTTAATAATTTAAAAAAATGCTTGAATAATTTGAGGTAGAAAAATAATAGTATATATTTAAAAATTATTGGTTTAGTATTAGGATATATATAATAGTGTCTTAAATAAAAAAATAATACTAAATAACAAATTTTTTATTTTTAAATTTTTCTAAGAAAAATTAGAATTTTTATTAAGTCAACACATAAGTGATAAGCTTTTTAAGGGTAAATGTTAAATTATGAAAGGAGACACTTGTTAAATTTTTGATTTAATGATTTTAAAGCTCAACATTTATTATATATATATATAGATTTGGCAGCAAAAAATATCTCACCATTTATTGTCATAAAATTTATAATAAAAATAATAGTTAATGAAATTAAATTTGATAAAATTTTTAATTTATTTTTCAACCATGTGGTCGTGGGTTCGATTCCCACAGACGGCGCCAATTGATGAATGCCGACTTCCTTCAAACCTACAAGCACAAAAGAACACCTTTGATGAGCCTAGGATCTCTGATCCGTAGGTTCTCCGATACTTAAGTTAGAGAAAGTCTATTCAAGATGAAAAATAATGTGAGGTATGAGCCTATATATATAGGCATAAGAAGGACATACCTAGTCCCATTCGGATTAGTATAATGAGAGTCCTAATTCCTTATCAATTAGGTCTCTTTAGCCTTGTTGATCAAAGTCCTTTCAGGACTTAGATTCGTAGATATAGGAACATGATAATTCTTATATTTATCAAGTTGTAATATATAATTTAAGTCAAATTCAAGTGATAATAGTACCGATATATATATTTATTATTATTATTTGTATGTGTCGATAAATGTTCAGGTACATTTATGGTGTCATATAAGAGGTGTGCAATGGTGCCAATTGAGGACATAATTGTGACCATATATGTAGAATATTATATTCTAATGCATATTCATTTTAATAAAATTACAGTAAGTTAATATGTCAAATTGACATTGCTTGAATGAGTTTTCATGTTCGTTGTTTCACAATCTAAAAGTTACCATCCCCAACCTAGCTATCATCAATTTAATTTAATCTCTAATTCAACACCAAAATGATGCTTTACAAACGTAATTATTCCCTATCAAAAACATATTCAATTCGACATGATGTTTGACAAATGATCTTTTATTTCATGTGTAAACCATCATTTAAAAATTTAAATGATTAATTTTGATTCTTTAATATATTTTCTTGAAATAAAATGGTGAATAAATAACGTTTTGTATTATTTTATACTATAATATTTAAACATTTAGTAATTAAATTTTAAACCTTTAATTATAGAGTACTGTCTATATCATATTAAATGATTATTATCTCAAAAAGTTAACATGGTTATTCAAAACTTGTTTTATTACTCTAAATGATATATTGAAATGTGAATGAAGGATGAATTTTTATAGCACATGCATGCTAAAATTTACATTTTACTACAGGGTAATTTTCACATGTAGTATCTAGGTGTTGGCTCAATTCCACCATATTTCTAAACTTCAATTTATCACTCAAAATCCTTTTAATATTAATTTTAACTCCATGAAAGTTGTTAACTTTTAAATTATTTTCTGACTAAAATTGTATTAAATATTAATATGATATCCATATAACATTTTATGTGAATTAAAAATTTATATATTTACTTTAACTGAAATTTCTTAATTCTTAAAAATTTAAATTTGGCGTTGTTGTAACTTTAGTATTTATATTTTGAATAAATATTTAACTTTTATTTTTAAGTGTTATAATAGACTACTTGAATGAGATTCATATTTTTTTTTAATCTTAATTACAATTAATTCAAACTCGAAATATAAATTAGAATGGGATTTATGTCAATATAAATTAATGAAATACAAAAATCTTCCATCTAATTTATATTATTCCAAAAATTAGAAAAATTTGCATTATTTTAATACCATTACATATTTTGTACTTTATTTAATTTGTAAGTCAAATACGATCAGTGATTTGGCCATTTGACTAATGTTTTGAGTATTAAAGCTTATCTTATGAGTCACATTAAAGTACATATGTATATATACACTCAAAAGTTTTAAAGAAAAATAAGTGTTAAAAATGAAATTCTTAATCTTACTCAACCGCAAAAATGATGGTACAAACATGCGTATACCAAACTCATTTTTGATCCACTATTTAATTAACTAGTACAAATAAATTACTATATGCCAAGCTGGTATGAACTATATAGCAAATGAGAAATTATGGCTACATGGGTACTCATCTTTCACTTTTTTACTGTTCACTTTTTATTATTGCTTTGCCCCTCTTATCAACACATTTCTTTTAGTCACAGAAAATATGGATTGCACATTCCCCACTCTTTTGATTAGTTGCACCTCACTCAATATATACATATATACATATATATATCCTACCTTCCAACCCATATCAAATGCTTACAGAGGTGCACATGTATAGGTGGATATTTCATTACACTTGCACATAATTAACAGTGTATGTATATATGTATATGTACATATATGCATATATATTTAAGAGATCGATTAGCAACAAAACATAATCAAACGTAATATAATTTGAAGTTTGAAAATTGTACATAATGACCCTTTTTGTAACTTGATTTCAAAGAAACTCTCATTGGAAAAGGGTCTACAAGCCCCTCTCTCCCCCCATCTCCTTTAATTTCCCTTTCAGCAATGAATCACCATAAAAAGGTGGCAGCAAATCTCTCATGAAAGCCCCAGGAAAAGCTTTTTCTTAAAAAAAGCCATACACATAGACACATTTCAACTTGGCTCTTCCTACATTTCTTGTATCAATATATATACATTTTTAGGTTAATTCAAGCTTTCAAAACTTCAAGAATATCCTTGTAGCTACTAAAAATCTTTAGTCCTTTAATCTCTTCTACATTTTCCATTTTCCATTGCTGATTTCAGTTTTCAATCCATGCTTCCTCTTCTAACCCTTCTTCTCTTTCTCGTCCACCATGACCTTGAAAATTTCACACACTTTATGTGTACTTCTTTGGCTTTCTCTTGTCTGGTTAGTGTTTCATCAGTTGTATAATTTCAAGTCTAGCATGACCAGCAACAACGAACGAATCATCAATAGAAAGTATTCGATATCGATCCCTCTTCGATCTTCATTTAATAGAAAAGTTCTTGCTAGAAAATTTGACTTCACTCCATTTCAAAAGCAGCAGAATGATCATCATTATCGTAATCAAGATCATCATCACCATGATCGGAAAAAACAAGTTCAAGAAGATAAAGATCATGGAAGGGAGATTGATCCGCGTTATGGTGTCGAAAAGCGCCTTGTCCCTTCGGGTCCAAACCCATTACACCATTGATGATCTATGTTTTCTTTGCTTGCTTAGCACATCTTGATGATTACTCAGGTCATGATCATGATGAAAAGAAAAAAAAAAGTGGTTAGTGAGAGCTTTCATTATAGCTTGTATGATGTTTCATAGCATTTTTTTTTTCTTCCTTCCCTTTTTCAATCTTTTATTATTTCTTTTCTTGATCTTTTTCTTTTTAAATTTTCCTTTTCATGGAGCTATAGTTCAGATTTTAATGAATCATATATATTGTAAGATAATTAATACAGTGAATTTTGAGCTTGTATATATATATATATATATATTAATTAAGCATTATCATTGTTTCAGTATAACAGTATACTATAATCTGTAGGATTTTTTTTTTATAGAAAATTAATTTGTAAACGTTATGTGCATGATTAACTGATTATGATTTATTCTTAATTAATTAGTATAATAAAAATATAATCATTATTTCTAATAGATATTGTATTATAAGGTTTCAAAGGAAACATATGAGTAGCTGTGACGGCAAGGCAGTAAATTTTCAAGCTAAAACATAATAATAATAATAATTAATATTCCTTACATTAATTAATGGGTTTGGTTAGTTAGTTTGAGGTTTTTGCCGTCTTTCAAGATTAAGATCAAATGCCGTGTTTGTGCAGTACAAGTGAAGGATTTGGTGCTACATGTCCAAAATATTTGTTGTCAACTACTTGCCAACTCTACCATTATTTTTCTATCTTAAATACATACATATATATATATATATATGTTTTCACCCAAACAAAAAATAAAAAGAGATCATTTGAGGAGACTATATGATGCTGATATCCAATAACTTATACGGTAAATTGACAGTTACAATTTTGCAAGTCTAATTGAAATAATGCTCCATTAAATAATATATAATAACATACATATTTAGTGGGTGGTTTTTTTTTATCTTGCACATATAATTTTTTTTACCTAAGAAAATAATAGGATCTGGTTCGTTAGAGGAGGTCGTCTAGTGGCCGGGTTTGCCATAAAAAAAAAACATGAATAATAATTTTTTTATATAAATTTTTCTATAACATATGTAATATAATTAGTTTGTTTAATCATGTTAGATAATAAATAACATTTTACATTAGTACATAATTTTACTAAAAATAATAATTTCACCTAAAATCCTTTATCTTAAAAAAAAATATATATATATAATTTGTTTAGGTCCTAATGATAAATTTCTTTGCAAAATAAAGTAATAAATAAAGTTTCAAAGTTTGAACGTTTTATGTTGGATGTTAGAAATGTCAAAAGCAAAGGTTTGACCACAAGGAGACGTCATTAGTAATGGTGAAAAAAAATTGAATTGTTTATTTCTTGGTAATGTCATTGAGAAAAAAATCCAAAGACCAAAGAATTCTTTTATTGTTCTTTTAACTAAGAAAAAAAAATTGTTTATTTATATATATAATTGCCAATTGATTGCCTGCCAAAAAGGTTAAATTATTGGTTGTGAATGTTGATGGTGTTTCTTGAAAAATTTTAAGGTTCATAAAGCTTTTCTTTTTCCTTCTTTTTATCAGTGAAATTATATTACAATAGGCTTTTATTTTTAATGAATGCTTCTAAACTATTTAGATTCAAATTTATGGATGCTAAATAAAAGTACAAATTATATATATATAAAAGGATTTCATGGATGACAAGTTGTATAGCTTCCATGAGCGCAAATATAATGTTAAAAGATTATTGGATCAAGTAACTAACGTCTTTATATATATATATATATATGATGATCAAATTATAACATTTTTACATGAAGATCATTTCATGGATGGTAGAATTATATGTGAATCCATGGTTTATGCCTCAAATTAAACAATGGTAGACAGATATTTTGAAAAAAAAAAATCTTTAATAACAAAATTTTGAAATGTAACATTTAAAAATGAGACTAATTAGTCAAATTATAAAAATTATGGGCTATTTAATCCAAAAAAAGTTAACGTCAATTATTATTGTATATAAGATTCTTGGCAAACTGGCACATTTTCCATAATGAAACGTTTTTGCTCCAAATGATTTTTTTTTCTCATTTATAATAAATAAATAAATAAATAAATAAATTTCTTATTAAAAAACAAAAAGAAATCCATCCTAAAGGACAAGTGAAGAAATATATAGAAAGCATTAAATTGATATGAAACTATCATATTTATATAAGCAAGCCGCTATCGATCCATTAAGGTCGACTAAGAAAGTAATTAAGTAGAAAATGAAATTCCAAAAACCCATTAATAAAGGTGCACCAGTGGGTCTCCAACATCAATGAGGATGTGGAAATATTCATATTTGTCCATAAAAGATATATTATATATATTATTATAAGTATAGGGCATGCAGACCTAAATATTCCTTAATTGAGATCCTTTAAAGGCTAAAGCTAGCCTTGCAATCAATTGCCCTTAGATTGTATCAAATGATTCAAATAGAAATCAATTGCCTTCGTAGAAAGAAGCCCTTATTCATTTAAGACAGTTATTTTGTTTATTAAGATCTAACAATTATGTATACAGTTACGTTAAATTAATTATTAAAATATTTTTATTATCTTTATAATTTTTTTCGAATTATACTAGTTTAGTGATGTTTAATTGATTTCAGGACAAAGAATGGAGCAATAATGGAAAATCAATAACATCAAAATATCCAACATTCAAAAAGCGGTTTTGCCTAATTGCCACTCAAAATCTACATGCGAATCCATTAGACACTAACTCACCAACCAATTTGTGAATATGATGCCCTAAACTGAATTGGGATTTAAAACATCAATCACTGAACACATGATAATTCCTAAGGAATTAATGACTCATTACCCATATCTACTTGCAAGATACCATCAAAAAACTAATCTTCAATTCCATATATTCCTGATTCTATACGTATCAGCAAGATTTTATAGTGAATCGCCTGCATTTCATCCATACAAATGTTGCTAATAATGGCAAAATTCCGGACTAAACTTCTGAAGTGACAAAGGTAAAATTCCATACTCAATTTTTTTTTGGGATAAATATAAAAAAGTACTAGCGCTTTTTCACTTTTAAATTTGTAATTTTTTTCTGATATTTTAGTATCTTATAATATTTATCATTAGTAAATTTGAGTTAAACTCACTGACACTGTTAATTGTGATGATGTGGATGTCGATGTGGTTGCTGATGTTCGACATCCACATCAACACATTAGCATTCACTTTGACATACATGTCAACATGTCAGCATTCACATCGGTATTCACGTTAGCACGTCAGCATCCATGTCATCGTAATTAATGATGTTAGTGAGTTTAACTCAAATTTGCTAATGACAGATATCACAAAATATTGAAGTATCATGAAAAAACTATAGACCTAAATGTGAAAAAACACTAAATCACAACATATATTTTTTTTTGTTCTTATTCCTTTTTTTTTATTTTATGCAAAGCCTTGAAAAAATTACAGACAGCAAATTGAGGGAATTCTTATTTATTTTATATGTATCATATTCGATTAATAAACGCATGGTAACATTAAATAATTCTAACGATATAAAATATGTATCATTTATTTGATATTTAAACGCAGCTACTCCCTATTTATTGCCCTACTCATGCCCCGTTTATTAAATGATTGACAATACTTTTGTTTTAATTTACTAATATCAAATGAAAAATTAGAATTAGAATAGAAAAATTTAGAAGAAATACAATAAGTATAATATTTAACACAGTTTATATCTAACACTAACATAAGATATTATGATAAACTCAAAAGTTGGTATTATATTTGAACAATATTGAATGAAAATATAAAATTATACTCCCCTGAATAGCAGAAAATAATGTGTTTAGTTCCAAATTTAATTGTATTTTATTTAGAAATTTAATTTTACTGACAAATACATTTATTCCCAAAATTAATCATAATACTGCCACTACTCTCTTGAAAGTTTGCATTATGAGATATATTGGGTAAGATATGACAAATTTGCAGGATAATATTAAGGAGGTTTTAATTTCTAGCTGTTTTGCAAGGACATACAAATTAAACCCTACTTGAATCTTGACCTCTCACCAACTCCAGAAACTCCCCTTCAAGTCTCTGTACATTCATTTAATTGCTAATAATGGATCGGCCGACTAATTGTATTGATTAACTTAGCAATAATTCAATTAAGTACAGAATATTGCTCAAGTTATCTTTGATAGCTAGCATTGCGAACACTTCACATGATTAGGACATGAACCAATTAGGTACATCGATCCGTTTTTGCTCTAATGTCAAACAAGTAGCTATCACTAATTCATACAACACATATACAAGGAAAGTTAATGCTTTCATTACATTTACACATGTTGGGTAGCAATATAGCTAGCTAATCATGTTTTATAATGCCAATTAGGACTTGTCGGATTGAATTTTTATACATATTTTTTAAGGGTATTAAGAGTAATAATGTCCGAATTTGAATTTAATCTTTGTTGGATTCAATGTTATACATATATATTTTTTAACGGGTATAAGAAAAAATAATATTCAAATTAGAAATTGATCTTTATTGATCAATTTTATGATGAACAATTTTATAAGAAAATTATTTTTTTATTATCTAACATGAATTTTAAAAAACTTATTTTTTTATAGTATAATTCATAATTTATATATGGTTCATTTCAACATTTTAATAAGTTGTTAGAAATAACAAAACAAAATTGGAAAGAAACAATAATGTCCATAAAAAAGTTAGAAAGAGATTTTGGAGAAGATTGTCAATTTATGTAATGATAGTAATTAGGGAATGATATGAGATGCTTAGCTAATGAAAAGAAAATTGAAACTGTATACATATGGCATGAGAAAACAACTATATAACATCTGAAGCAAGATATGACACTGAATAAGATGTAAAATAAATTAAGATTTTTAGTTCATAACTGTGTCCCCATTTCTGAAAAAAAAAAAAAAAAAAACTGTGTCCCCATTGAATAATAGATTTAATTGATGTTTACAAATTGATATGACAACACTTTCATTATTTTATACCCAAAGTATTAATATTTTCCTTTTGTTTTTTTTCCTTAATTTGTCTCTAATAGTGCATGCACTATATAGTACTATTGACTATAATTTTTTAATGTTTGGTTTGCTTACTAAAAAAATACAAAAAATATAATTTTTCTTATGTATACTTTTTCAATTATACATTTAATGACACTTTTTGAACTTTAAACTGAGAAGAGTTCTTAGTAAAGTTTTATCTATTTCTCTTGCCTTTTGATAATTACCACATTTTGCAATACTTTATTTTTTTCTCTCTGTCTCTTAATTAATTTTATTTAAATCTAGAAAATCGGTGAGCTTTAGTTTAGTAATCAAAAGAGCTCCTAGGGGCATAAAGGGACTCGTGTTCCAATCCCCATTTTCCCCTCCTCACTATTAAAAAAAATAAATCTAATTTTCTTTCTTTTCTTTTTAATGCTTTTCCTCCTTCCTCCTTCCGACCAACCAACCAACTAATCAAGCATAGTGCCATATTAAACCACTAATTCAATAACTTACTTGTTTATAAGCTATTAAAAAAAATGAAACATCAAACTTAGAAAGTGTGCAATCGGAGAGAAAACTGAAATTCAGAAATGAATTTGAAAGTTCACTCAAATTAATTATGCAAATAAAAATCTGAATTTGTGAGAAAGAGGAACAAACTAACCAAATTTATAATAAAAGCAATACTTACAAGAGTAATATTCTTTAATTTATAAATCATGTATGTGGATAATGAAAAAGTTTAGTAAAAATCATTTCATTTCATCAAACTTTTCCTTTTTATCCAAATGCAATATTAGTTTCTGGGATTTAGTTCTAATTTGTAATTAATCTTCTCAAGGTTAATGGATCTGAAGGTGCTAATTAAAGTCCACAGCCCTTATAAGGTATAAGGCTGAGTTACATTGGTCTGGGACCAATTAATGGAACTCTCTGAAATTGGGCTTCCATATTCTTGGTAATTTGCAAGACCAGAAACTATTGAATATGAAATTAAAAAAAGTAGCCACGCTCGGCTTACCAAATAATGACAAAAAAAATTTTAGCAAATATATTTTTATCGTTCAAGTTTTATAATATAGAAAAATTATATAATAATTTAAAAATATCTATTCTAATTGGACAATTAATTAAATTAACAAAATCTAAAACCTTTTAGGGAAATAAGTGTACCCATCATATCATAATTTTATAATTTATTTATTTATTATTTTTATTTTTATAATTAATATAAAAATATAGGGGTAAAATAATAATGTGTGGCTGGCAATGATACACACTGGCAGCGACACAAATCATTTCCTTTAAGAAAAATGTCAGTTTCAGGTTTTTGCTTTCTTCCCTCTTCTACTTCACGTTGGCCATAAAGTTGAGTACTTCAAATGCTGAGATAAGAAAAATGAAGAACAGATTTGCAATTAGAAAAAGGGAAAAGAGCAATGTAGCGGGTTTGGACGTTACAGTAGCATCCCAATTCATGTGAAATTATTAAAAA